>OY764961.1:13253533-13421033 GCA_963668005.1 Melieria crassipennis
ATAAAAGCCAGCACTGACTATGCACTGACATTAGTATAAAATCTGAAACTGAAGAGATAACATCAAAACTAAGATATCATAAGCCTAGCAAAAATTAGCACAATGAAAATTTGCGTAACCTTGGCAATTTTGCTCTTCGCGGCAGGAAACGCGCTGAAATGGCCCATGTACAAGGCGGCCAAAAATCATTACAAGACCGTAAATTCCGAAGAGACACAACTCAGGGGCGATACAGGCACACTGCGCGAACGACGTGCGGATGTGGAGGGCGAAATGGCACCGAAGGGGTTAAGGCAGTACTCAACGTTTGCTGGCAACAACTATCGAGGACGATTTTACTAATTCTTGTGTGATATTGAGAAAGCAACGTGAAGCAACACAATATTTGGAAAGGATCTTGGAAATGAATGAAGGCAATGAATTTGGAAATTTGAAAAAAAGAAATAAATTTTAATATAAGACGCGATTATATTTGTATGTATTTAGATAATGAAAAAAATAAATAAATAAAAGGAAAATCAATTGTCATTGAATATTTTATACAATTTAGTTTAGGTTACTGCCTTAGGCTTTGAGCGGTCTCAGGTGGACTGCATGTGGTTTTACAATTGACATTCATGACCTTCATGAAAGGGTCAAGTCTTGGGACAGCCACTCCGCCCTGGAAGTTGGATAAGGTGGAAAACACAATATCCATTCGAGATGGTAGACCTATGGGTAAAAGATTTTTAATGAGCTATTTCGAATCACCAATTTCTATCTTTCTGCTATTAATGAGTCGTTCTCTTTCGAGCCCAGCCAAAGCAGGACAGTGACATATACGTATATGGCAATACGTCTTCCAGTGCATCCTCGTATTGAAAACTGCGCCTCTAATCAAGTTTTTCAATGTGAAATAATTGAAGCGACGCCTTTACTCCTTATGGCCCAAACACAATGAAAATGGCAGCAACACGACCACATAACGGCGACATCAGCCGTCGTCGTGTAGTCAACTACATGATTAAAATGAAAGCGGCACCAACATCATTACAATCATATTTTTTGTACCATTTTATTACCATTTCATTGTTCTACAATCAATTTAAAACAAATGGCAATGGATAATAATCTCTAACACTAGTAAATTTTAATTGAAATATTAACAAAATTGTAGTAGTTTGTAGTAAATTTTAATTGAAATATTAACAAATTTGTCATTCAAATCGTTCAAATCACCGAAGAAGTCAGACAAAAAATATCGGTTTTGTAGCAGTGATGGCAATGGCTTTCTCGCCTACGAGAATAGTTCCAAAGTTGGCGACAGTGACAACTGCCGGTCGGTGGTCGTGTAGCCGTGCAGTCGTCGAAATAATCGTCTGCATAGAAACGCTCTGATTATATTCTTTGACAGATGTGTTCGTATCGCTGCCATCGATATATGTTCAGAACATTATACCTAAATGTTGCTTGATCCTTTTGCAATAGAGACGACCAGTTTTGTTTGGAGATTCTACTAAAAAATTATTTTAGAAAGCCATTCAGTTCCATGCCAGTTTGCTGCTCCATTTAATCTTTAATTTATCCACCATTTAAATGCATTTCAGCAATTTGCCTTCCATATATTTGAAATACAATAATTTTATGTTAGTTATTTGTGTAGTTTTTTCAATCTTTATTTTATATCAATTATAATTTACAATGGTGGTAATAATAATAGTATTAGTTCGCATGTTTGTTTTTTGTGTGTTTGTAACTTTAAAAGCTGTAGCCACTATCTTAGATATTTTTGTGGCAAAGAGTTTCAAAATTGCGCTTTGGTTTATGTTTTTGTTTTTGTATACATTCTTCAGTGTACAATTTTTTACAATAGCTTTTATTTTGATATTTTTTGTTTGTACCACACCATATGCATCCAAGTGGAGAAAATAAATTGACAAGTAAAATGAGAAGCAAATCTCCTCAACTATTCGAAATTTTGTGTCCATGTGTGTTTTGTTGACAGCAAGAGTTCAAGTTGAGTAGAAATACTCCATGTAAATGTCAATGTCAATGTAAATTGAAAGCATGTAAATGTAAAGTATGAAAATGTGTATTGTGATTGTGATTGCTTGTGAAGAGAAACGAAAATGCAACAACATTTTAGCCCATAAAATTGCACAAACAACAGCGATCAGTAATAAAAAATGTACACGTCGTAAATATGTTTGTGTATTCATAAGGATACATAATAAATACATACAAGTTAGTACTATATTCACTTTTGATTACATGCAGGAATAAAGTTACACATTGATTTTGGTTAGTTGGTGGTTTTTGCTTGGTTAGTTCGTCGTAATAGCACATTTAAAGTGGTTAAAAAACTGCGCTACTTCGCCCGTATTGACATGTACACATGCACATACATACGGTTTATACATATGTACGTATGCAGGTAATTGAGTTTCAATAGCACACACATAAATAATTGAACTAAACTGAAAATGTTTGCACGTTTCTCGTCCACAACGTTCATGTTTGAGAGATGTTAATTTCGCTGTTTTTTTTGTTTTTGTTTCTGTTAGAAAATCTCATCTTTGCCGCTTCTATTTAAATTGTGTATGTATGTATATAAGTGCTGCAAGTTGATTGCATATGTTTTTGTTGTTTGGTGATGTTCAGTTGTCATATAATTTGCTCCACAGTCGATTAATTGAGTGCAAGTGAATATGAAGAGTCGCAGTTGGCGGTCTGGTGATTTACTTCTTAAAACATGAGATGGGGTTGAAGTAGCACTGCCGATATCTCACTTGACGTTTGGTCTCGGGCACACGGAAGAGTTCGTTCATGCTGTTGCTCCAGCCCGGCGAGCGCAGGTAGGCGCTGCTAAACATGGCGAGAGAAGAAAACACACACATTTAGTGATGAGTACACATTTAGCGATATGTGGCATAACTGTTAATGGAAATAATGGCTGACTTTACAAGTTGAGAGTGAAAGTTAGAAAAGCAACATGTGGAAAATTAAGACTTCAAGTTAAGCTTTTTTGGGAAAACGTGGCTTTGTGCCACAGATACTTCTTTTTTGGTAACTGTTTATGGGTGTTAAAGAATCTGGTGGTGACATTTTCGCGTCCGGTTTAACAAACAATTAATTTAAATTGAGTCGTCATGGCGTACCAGGACCGATAGCAGCACCTGCCGGACACTGTGGCCCTCCCTCTCCTTGACGAAAACACGATTCGTATTGTCCCTGAGTCGTACCTCCATTCGGCAGCTCGTTGGAGTCATCACCGGACACTGCGCTATTGGATCTATGCTTATCAAATGGCGCCTCTCGTCCAGTGATGTCTGCCGTAGCTGTGGAGATGAAGAAGAAGTAGAAACGATACAACACTTCCTGTGCCACTGCCCGGCTCTGCAGGACCGCCGACTCCGCACCTTGGGGTCAAGACAGACCTGGCTTGCGCGGCGAAAGTCGAAATCTCGAATCTGCTCTCCTTCATTAAGAGGTCGAACTGGTTTCCCCTTGACTGAGACTATTGGTTGGCTCCAGAACACCATAAGAAGGGATTCACAATGGGCCATTCTGGCCTCCGAGTGGAAGTGCGGTCCTGCCGCACACCATTCCCTACCTAACCTAACAAACAATATGTCGCAGTCAGTGGCGCACACAGGGAGGGGAGGAGTTTCGGGGGTCAACCCCTCCCTCAAAATACAAAAATTGGTGGGGCAAAATATGATTTCAAATGGAATTTTACTCAAAAGCTGTCTTCAAAACCCTTCCAAAATGAAATTCTGTGTGCACCATTGGTCGCACTACACATCACTGAAAGGTTTGGTTTCTTACTCGAACTTTCCCTGTGGATATTTTCTTCCTGCACCTGTGACTTTGATCGATTCAGGTAAAGTGTACATAACTTCGTGTACAGTGTACATAAATTCAAATCAAATCAAAACGCAACATAACCAACACAAATCCTCGTATTAATAGGCCGGCTTGTATATACAGGGTGGCGCAAAAGTTATCACCCAGTTTTCTTTGGCTATAATTTGTTTATGAATATATGAATGAATAAATAAGAGAATGAATGAATGTCAAATGTCCCTCCTGAACCAACGCAATGCCTCGCATTAATAGAAAAAACTAAAAAAAAACAAAATTTACTTTTGCCGCCATTTGCAAAAGTTATAGTATCTGCCGATAAGGTGATGACTTTTGCGCCACCCTGTATAATACAAAAAAATTAGTTGGACTCGCATCAAATTTAGCCCATATGTTACCTGTAGCCCAATAAAAGCTCAGTCCCAGCTTAAATTGTATTTTTAGTCACAATTTATTTTTAAAAACTTTTTGAGAGATTTTGATTTTTAGAAATTCCGACAGACTTTGCATAGACAAGAGGCTACGAAATGGAGGCTTCATGTCAAGTTTAATAACTTTGAGCCCCATTCTAGCTCCCATTCTAGTTTTATAAAAGTTCGAGTATGTTTATTGTAACTATTTTTTTTTTTATACATTTTTAAGATTTTTTGACCATTCAGGCAGCATTTACAGAGACTAGGTTAGGTTAGGTTATGGTGGCTGCCTTTGTAAGAGACACACTCGAAGGCCTATTGTGAAGCCCATTTTGATACCACATATTTCACCCGTTTTCGAAATGTGAAAAAAGAGAAAAAGAAAAGCTACTAAATGAAAGCTTTCGAAGATAAGTAAGAAAAACTTCAAATAAGCATAAAGTTATGTATGGAAATTTCTGTTCGATGTTAAATTGGTGGGGGGATAGAAGAAGTTGCCATTAATTCGTTTAGATTTTCGATTTTCGTTAAGAAAATCGGTTCGTTAGTAGGTTAGTTCGACTCCTATTGAAGTCTGAGGACTTTGATCTACATTAATTAACAAACCGTTCTGAACTTATTATGAGCCATCAAGCCTATGAGATTTCGATAGTTTCTCTTGGAGTAAGGAAAACTGATTTTTGTTCTATGGTTATCGTTTTTCAAATGAGGTCGAGTTAAATAATTGAATCATCAGTTATAGCTCTGTGATTACACTCAACCATACCAACAACCGATATCTGTTTTGTTGTTTTTTTTCGCGTTCAAGCTAAATACTTGAATTACCAGCTATAGCCTTACACATCAATAATTACATTGAAATAAATTGCAGAAACCGGCAGCTAGACCTTTTTTCTAGGGAAAGCTGGTACAAAAGCCCACTCACGAAGTGAGAGTATAAATAAATGAGGCTCAATATATTGTTACGAAAATTAGTTCGGCCATCTCAACTCAGGGGTATTCGTTTCTCTGGATTGTGCTCAAGAAAATAAAGCACAGAGTATTGTCACAATATATATTTTGTATAGCTCTTTCTTAGCTAAAGTTTAATATTACTTTATTATCACTTAAGTAACTTCGAAGTGCCAAAAATTAATCATACAATCAAGAAGGAAAGGGAAGACGAAAGGAAGAAGTTTGATAAAAACTGAAGCTATAGACAAGTCTTAACCACATTCAGGTCACAGAGTAAAATGTTTTTCACAACACTTTCCTTAGTGTTTCTTTTAATTATACTTTTTCCCATAAAAGTAAGGAAACCCCACTTTATCAGTTAAAACTCAAACTCAAATTAACTTCAAATTAATTTTAAAAATACAATTTTTATAATGGAACTTACTTCGGTCGGTATTGTGCAATCAGCATTTGCAGGCGATCGATCGGTATACTCGAGTAGGGCGATTGTGCTGGCAGATCGTAATAGCTGTTGCGCACTTCCTCCACATCCGATTCTATATTATCCAAGTCCTACACAGAGCATATCATGAAATACTCAAACAAATCGAATGTTAAAGGTGCATGAAAATCTTACCTGATTATTGTCGGCCACATTTGGTGGCCGCGACTCGATGATGCCAAAGAAAAGGCTCACAAGTAGTGTGCAACAAATGGTGATTTGCATTAATTTCAGCATTTTGATGTTGTTGTTGTTTTTATAACTGCAATGAGAAAGAATTTGTGTGGCAATTGTGAGAAATGTTAAAAAAAAATACACTTAAGTTAAGAAAAGCCTGATGACTGACTCAGTACAAAATGAAATCTTTAAATGTTTTTAAAATTGTTAATAAATATTTTAAATTTTATCATAGAAGCTGATAGTGCATTCTATATATTGTGATGAGTAGTGTAAAATATTTTAATTTTTTATACTAATTTTAATTTAATTTCAAAAATAGATATAACACTGCATCTCTGAATGTGGACTTAAGAATTTTAAGTCATTTCTTACTTATTTAAAACAAAATTTAAAACTTATATAAAATCGTATGACATGTAACTAAATATTCTTGTTAATTTGCATTTATGCCACACGGCTTGTTACATAGAATCCTGTTTGTTAGGCGTCTTAGTGACGACGAACACTCGCAGCGTTACTTTGTGGATTAGACTTGACGTAAGTATGTAATACCTGGCTGCACGGATGTATATATAGATGCACGTGAATGTATTTATGCATGTAAGTCTGTCTGTATGTGCAGGCATACTGCAAAGGTGTGCTTAAGTATTGCAGTCTTCTAGTTGATTTGCTAGTTTTTAATCCTTGAATTTTTTCTACTTTCTATATGTCTCCGCTTTTCAACGCAGCCTACACATATATATGTACATACATATGGATTTATGTATACATTTTCATGCCAGTAAATTCCGCTGCAATAAATAACTCAACATAACCACAACATACGAGTATTGTAAGTAAAGGAGCCCCAATCAGTTAGCACTAACTGATTGCTTACCTATGACAAAATAGAATGTGAGTTCATGTTTCATTCATGTTTTTCTTTTCATCTAAATACACTACACAGAAAACCTATTACAAGATGTATATTAGTTGTTCATTAACAGTCCCCGGGCAGCTACATCCCCACATCCAACTCAATGCAACATCAGAGGAGCCGAAATGTTGCCGAAAACACGCGCTGCATAACATAATGAACCCGCCATTACATATTGAAATATGCCACTTGTCTTCTTTCATTCTTTCCGCATGTTGATCACTGGCGCTAATTATGAAAATATTGCGCAATATTATGTGGCCACTTTGATTTCGTTGAAGACACCAAAGTCAGTTCTGCAATAATTTAGTTCAGTAATTTGTTAACCGCAAATTGTAATTTGATTAATTTCCGCCATGCCGCAAAGGTCAAGGAAGCGCCACGTAGCGCATTGCAAATAGAAAGCAGAATTCATTAGCGGAATTAATTGTGACGGCTACAGACGAAAAACAATTTCCGTTGATTGTATTGAATTTGGTTGGTCATCAGGCGGCAGCGTCGCTGTCTTGCACTGTCTTGTCATTCGGTGTATGGTCAAAGGCTTTGCCATCTCTGCGATTGGGGAAGACTTTGCCACCAAACAATGCAATCCAGTTCATTACAAAATTAATTACCTGACCACAGTGAGCCATGATGGACGCATAATGTCACCACTTCAGTGGGCATCATGTGGTCAACTGCAAGGACTCCAGTGAGGTGTGACGCTGTGTGCGTTTTCATTCGCATCGTCTTTGCCATCTTGCCACACTTGCGTTCGATTGTGCAGTCAAGACGCGTGTCGCACTGGTGGCACTGCACTCACACACACACAGACACACCAGTAAAGGGCGTTCAATGCCAACCGCTGCAGCGGCCAATCGAGCGACAACAAAACGTGCCCAACTTTATACAAGCGGCCACAAATCCATCAGCGGCCGGTGCCAATTGCAATTACGATTGCCCCGAGCGTGGCTGCCGGCGTGTCTTTCCGCATACAACTTTGCGCACTTGCAGCAAATGTCAACGTACAACTCAGATCGAGCAAAAGGATCAAAAGTTTAATTGAAACATGCAACAAGGTTTCCGCTTCTAATGGCAAAGGGATATGCAACAATGGCACGTGACGGCGGCGCATTAAGTGCGGCTTGCTACCGTTTGCCGTGCTGCACTCATTGTTATCAGCGAGGGTTGAGTATGGCTCAGAAAACTTTAGAAGGTGGCAGCAACCTTTGCATGGTTTCACCAAAGTATAATAAAAAATAAAAGCGAACTCTCTCTCTCTCTCTCTCTCTGTGTCTTGAGATGTCACGGTTGCAATAGGAAATGTCGCAACGAACTTTGGCCAAGAAGGAAAGAAAGAGTTAGCGAGATTATGATTGTTGCAAGTACCGACTTTGAGGCACAATTTGGCGAAAGAGATTCATATGTTTAGAAACTAAAAATCATTAGGTGGAAATATGAGATTTGAAGAATTGGTAATTATAGATTTTCCAATACTAGAGAGTTTTAATTTTTAGGAGTTGATTATGCTAACTTCTTAGGAGAGATAGTTTTAAAAAGTTATTTTTGAACATTAGGTTTTGAATTTTTATAGACTTAGATGCTTTTCTCACACTATTTCGTTTTTAGGATACGTAGGCTGCCTTTTATATTTTTCCAATAGGGATGGTCTAGTAAGTTTTCGGAAAATCTGAGATTGCTATTGAAAAGCTTGTAATTTTCTACCATAAACGTGCTTAGAACATTTTGATGGTCAAGCGCTATTTGTCGTTGTTTACACTGATTTAAAAAATGCATCTCGATTCAAAAATGGATAAAACTCGTGAACATTTTCTAGCAATAATTTTTTACGATTTCAACAACAGTGCTTCGATCGCCTTCATTCCGCATTTATTTATTTATAATTCAGTCAAACAAAAATACATTTTTAACAGACCATCTAAAAACTGGAATATTACAAAATAATAATCTTAAAATGAAAAAAATTCAACAATATTTCTTAAGACTATAAATCTTTGAAGAGAGAGATCTTCATTTGGTGATGAAGCACCAACCCTGAAGACAATTTTTAACTGGTTTAACGAATTCAAGCGTGGTCGCCATGGAATTTCATGAAGGTTGTCCAAAATCGGTCATTGTGCCAGAAATCATCGATGCTGTGCGTGAACTGATAACGAAAAATCATCATGTGACATACCGTGAGATAGAGGCATCATTGGGCATTAGTTCCACGGCCGTGCATTCGATATTGCATGAACATTTAGCTGTCAGAAAGATTTGTTCTCGTTGGATCCCGCATAATTTGGCAATCGCTCAAAAAAAGGCTCGTGTCGATTGGTGCAAAGAAATTATGGAAAAATTCGATCGCGGTACTTCGAAAAACTTTTATAAGATCGTGACAGGTGACGAATCTTGGATATAGGCGTATGAGCCCGAAACAAAACAGCAATCGACCGTGTGGGTCTTCCATGACGAACCAAATCCAACAAAAGTTTTTCAGGCATGCAGCACATCGAAGAAAATGGTCGCCTGTTTCTTCGGCAAAACTGGTCATGCGGTTATTGTACCATTAGAGGAACGTACAAAGGTCAATTCTGAGTGGTACACAACAATTTGTTTGACAGAAGTGTTCAATGAAATACGGAAAAACAACCGCCGACGCAGAATCATTATTCACCATGACAATGCAAGTTCTCACACATCGGCTCAAACAACCAAATAGACCAAAGCATTGATTTAATGGGTCATCCGCCATACAGCTCTGACCTAGCACCCAATGACTTCTTTTTATTCCCGCACATCGCCAGAAGATGCTGCTGAATCATTCAAAAACCATGTTTTGGAGCTGTCTCAATCGGAGTGGAAAAAGTGCGTCGAATATTGATTTGAGCGCGTGCAAAAGTGTATAAATCTTCAAGGAGAATACTTTGAAAAGCAATAAAACCATTTTTGATGATAACAAAACGCATTTTCATCCTTTTTGAAAAAAAATATAAAAGGCAACCCTCGTATATGCCAATTGACCAACAACAATTTTCCAACGAAAGAAGAATTTAATGTTAACCATTAGTGAGTTACTGCCCAACTTAAGGTCATTCCAATGAAAACTTTGTTACCATATGTTAGGTTTTGGCGGCTGCCTCTGTAAGAGAAACACTCGCAAGTCTATTATGAGGCCCATTGTTTTTGAAATGTGTATGCAACACTTTTTTCCAACAGGTGTTTCCACACACATTTCAGGCCAATGCACAGTGATTCGACTCCATACAACAAAATTAGAAGGAGTGGTGCGTTCGTCATAAAATTTGGTATACTAGTTAATCATGGTCTGATGAATTGAAATCTCTATTTTGTTTTTCTTAAATTTTTGTAGTTTGGCAATGGCAGAGACTTAAATTTGCAATTTTCGTCATTTTTGGTGAGCTATAGCACAAAGTGTGTTGGCTAGATTTTTCAGATTTTACATTTAATCGGTAACGTCAACATTGATAAATAGTATCGGCATCCTTTAGTTTTGCAATAAAAATTATAATAATAGATGTTTGTTTTGCATTTGTACAGTTTTTCAATTTTTCATGTTGATTGCATACTTTTATGGATAAATAAAATAAATTTTGTCGAAAAATAGGTGTTTAGACCACTTTTCAAATTGAATTATTTTTTGAGATCCGAAGATATTGGAGGATGTAATTATATTATCCGACAAAGAAAGAATGTTTCTTAAAATAAAATCCGGGAACATACTTTCACATACTTTTTAGATATTAACCCTCTAAGTTTTGCCAATTTTCCGATTTTTAATTTAGAAAAATATTTTGAATTAAAAGTAAAGTCAAAGCCTCAGCTTTACAAATTTTGAGAAAAAGTTAAAAGCGAAAATGGTCACATCATTTCTTAATATATATTGAAAGTTTCAGCAACTTCTTGGTAACTCTGTATTTTTTAAATGTTTTTTACTCAATAGACTAAAAACCGAAAATATGTGTTTACATTTTTTTGTGAAAAAAGTTTCAACTTTGAGCCGCTTTTGCACACACACTAAATGATTTTTTGCACAGATTTTTTGGAGTTTTCTTAGTTGGAGTTTTACCTTTCAAACTACATCAAAATCGTTTAATTCTGAGACTATAAATTTTTTTAATTTTGTCTATGGAACGAATCACTGTGCAATGGGAGAAAGGGGGGTTTTAACGCCGAATCCGAACGTCGGTTGGCAGTTTTTCTTTCATATTTGGAGGTTTTGCCGTTGCTTGCCAAGAGATCCCTTTGCGATTCTTGTAATTCTCATCTCCTTCATATCGATAGCGATAGAAGTATTTAGATGAGTGTTTCACCAGCCCAAGCTAGGAATCGAACCTAGGACCTCTGGTATGAGAAACCAGCGCACTACCCACTGGACTATCGAGGCCGGCGTTGTTGTTATCATAATTCACACAAAACTTGTTTTCTAAGACAATAAAAAGCTTAATAGAAAATAGTGCATTTTTTTTTTATAAAATCCGTTTTCGTTTAACTTTCAAGCTGCGTCATTCTGTCCGTTCATTTAGGTCTGCAAAATTTTGGACTTGAACCAAGTTGTGCTTCAATTTCGTTTGCAATTAACTGACCTGAACTTCATTACATTTTCGCACAAATTTCCGTTACCTACTGATTGCCTTAAAATGAGAAAACTGAAATTTTCAACCTGGCTGCGGGTCTGCCAACCCACACGCATTGCACATACATAGGACCAGTGTGCAGTGTGTGCGTGTGTACTGAAAATTTGTGTCAATGAAAATTGTATCTGTCACCCTGAAGCCTGTCAACCCAACTAGTTAGCTGTTCGTGCGCTCGTTTGCACCCTCGACGGGTTCTTAGCCTCGTTGCTGTTTTAAATTTAGCAACCGGTAACTTGGCAACTTGTGTGCATAAAATATTTATAATCTAAATCATTTCTAAGTTTGTACACATGTAGGTAAAATTAGTTGCATCGGGTGTTGTTTTTGCTTACTTTCTTTTTTTTCTTATTCCACTACATAATCTGCAACATTACTTTGAAATTAAAAGCTTATATTGCATAAATTTTAACTGGCATTTTCGTCATCACTGGCGCTCGGTGCTTATTCCTCGACAACAACTGCAACAACTCTCCGGGCGGGAAAGTTAAAGCACGTACAAACAACACAGCACCGCAGAAAAATACGTGCGGCAGGCAAAATACTCGCAGTGAGTCTGTATGCAGCGATATGTATGTGTGAGTGCAACACTGTATATATGTGTGTGTGTGTGTGTTGGCACATATTTACACTACCTGTTGCATGTTGCTGGCACTAACAAGCGGCAACACGCCTTTTGCCTGGCCACCTGCTTGCTTGGCTGCCTGCCTGTCTGTGTGTCAGTGTGCTCTGCTTCATGTGTGTATGTACAATCTGCGCTCGAGCACGCGCTAGTTGCCTGTCATAGGTGTGTCCCGCCACATTTAGTGAAAATATTCAAATAGACGCTTATTAACGCCGAAAATATTTCCTCAGAAATTTATGCT
Source organism: Melieria crassipennis (assembly GCA_963668005.1). Classification (NCBI taxonomy): domain Eukaryota; kingdom Metazoa; phylum Arthropoda; class Insecta; order Diptera; family Ulidiidae; genus Melieria; species Melieria crassipennis. The sequence continues at coordinate 13,265,821 of OY764961.1, forward strand.
TGTTTATTTTTTTATTTATTTATTCATTATTTCTTCCTTGTACAAAAGACTTGTGCGGGAATGTGCGTAATTAGTGTTAATGATGAAATGGCATCAGATTTCATTAGGCACACACATGCGTGAAATTTATGAATTACCGCCCGCAGGCTATTAAAATGTAAAGTTGCAACTTTCAATGATAATTTGCCATCATAAAAGAATGCTCAGAAAAAAAATGCCTAAAAGGCCACCTCTGAGGCATCACTTAGGTCTGGTGGCCCATTGTGTGACCACGTGTAGGCGGACTCTGCCTATCAGTGTTGCCGTTGTGCGACTAAAGTGTGAAATTCTTTCTGGAGACCGATACAACCTGACACCGACTTTTTAAAAATAGGCTTATTTTGGCACTTGTCTTCAAAATCATGCGACTTTTGCCCCTTTTTCTTGATCAAAAAGTTTACATGTGAGGGAAAGGGCTGGGTTGTGAACCAGGCTGGGTTGTGAACCATTACTGATTTTTCTTTCCCTAATTGACATATCGCCAATCTTTCAACTGTCAAGTTTGTCTTTTGATATGACTCTGCTTTTGTGGTTAGACCGAAGTGTCAAAACGTATTGCTTGTGGCAGCTACAGACATCGTGTTGTTTCGTAAAGTAAAGTTTTTTTATTTGTTGCGTGTTTAGAAATACTGAATATGCCTTCCTTTTAGTATGCACTTTTCAAAGGTAACACATAAATACTTAAAAATCACACCTCTGGCAATGCTTTGAAATGCAAATGTTTTAATAATAAATACAAAACATGCATATTGGGACTTTTAATATATCCCTGATCAATTAATTTCAGGGGGAAATAGTTTTTTTCCACAGAAAATTATCTTGTTTAGAAATTAAATAAAAATAATGAGTTTCGAAAGATTAAATAATGAAGGTATATATACATGGTATACAAAAATTGGATCACTTGATGACACGTTTTTTTCGGCTGTGACACTTTTTTTGCGACTTTTTAAAATTTTCAGCGGCAACACTGCTGCCTATACACTTCCCGAGAGAGAGAGCCATCTGGTGACTATGGTGAAATTGTTAATGCTACTTGGGCTTATATTTTCTAGATCCGCTAGGCAGCTGAAGAAATGTTGTAATAGCGGTAATAGTTTTGTGTATAATATAAAAGTGTAAAAAGTATTCATTTTCAAGTTTCTAGTCAAAACAAATCAATTTGCGAGTACTTTTTTTACTACAAACTAATCTAACTATCCACTGGTCTGCAGTGGCAGTAAAACTCTCTTAAAATTACATAGTAAATATACAATATTTCACATTGGCGTTATGTCTAATGATTTATAGCTTTGTCATATGATTTTGCAGAGATCTGTCGGAAACCTTAACCTCACTTACAACTTTATCACTCCTTATGCTGAGTAAAGCTTTGATCTGATTAAGTTAACTATGATCTGATCGTTTTCCAGAGATCTGCCGAGTGCCTGAACCTCTCTGACAACTTTATCTCTTGTTATGCTGAACAAAACTTTGATCTGATTGAGTCATGATGTCATTTTCCAGCGATCTGTCGTAAGCCTTAACCTCACTTACAACTTTATCACTTGTTATGCTGAGTAAAGCTTTGATCTGATCGAGTTAAGAACTAATTTTCCAGAGACCGTCCGTGTGCCTGAACCTCTCTGGCAACATTATCACTCGTTATGCTGAGCAAAGCTTCGAGCACTGCTTCTCATTTTCCAGAGATCTGCCGTGAGCCTGAACTTTTCTGAAAACCTTATCACTTGTTATGCTGACCAATTCTTTATGGCTAAAGATGATTAAATCTTTGTCGTTCGTGAATGATTAGCTATCTCAAGTCAGAGCTTAATAACGACACCTCAAGTGCAGTCTATCTCAGTCCCTTACAGGTACAGCTTACACGTTTCAAAGTCAATTAGATATGAAGAAATGAGAATGAAATGTTTAATACATCTCTCGTTCTGAATGATTTCTAACTACAAATCCTTATCAACTTCAGCTACTTTACCAAACAAACACCAATATCTGACATTTGCATATATAATTTCAATCACCAATGAAGAAGACAACTTTAACAAAGCCTTTAACTTTTCCCTTCACTGCATTTCATCACTTCAAACTAAATGCAACACAAAAGTCTCAAATTTACAAAAATTCTAAAATTAAACTCTGACCCATTCCCACTCTGCAAAGGCACCAAATCCCTATTGCCGCAACGACAGCCAACACATAAATCGACAGTTAAATTTGTTGTTGTTTGAGTAAAAAAAACGCAAGTACATTTTTAACTCGCCTTAGGGTTGTCTTGGCTTACTTTTCAAACGGATTTGGTCGTTTGTCAAGAGATTTGATTAATGTTGGCGCTGACATTTTCTACCCAAACAACAACAACAACAAAATAAATTAAAAATAATGCAGCCATGACGCATTTTAGCGCGCAAACACACACTTCATCACTTAATTACGAGCCGCATTTTCTGAACGAAATTGTAGCGAATATGGACGAAAAACAGTTTAAATTACCGGCCGCTTGCGTCAAGTGTTGCTAACTTCAATGCAGACAAACCAGCAACACATTTGCTGCCATATTAAACATTTTGTCGTAATGTGACGCCTACGTGACGATATCCAGCGACAAGCTGGCAAGTTGAAAATTAAGACACCGACCAGATATGGAGAAAGCGAGAGAGAGAGAGACATGAAACGAGGAGGACAGAAAAGGCGAAAGCTGATAACTCAGGCGCTGCAAGGAAGGGCCCGAAACTACTAAATGATTTATTGTACTTGCTACCTTTTTGAGTTTGTTTGGTGTTCTTGTGTCCGCCTGCAAAAGTGTCTGTGTAGTCAAACAGAAAACAATACGAGCAGTGCTAAACGAAAAGCGAAAAGAAAATCCGCAACAAGAACAATATGAAATATTGTTACTGTCACCTACGACAACTTTTGATATGCGGTTCGGTTTTCGGCGCAATATCAAATGTCAAATCAACGCGTTTTCGATTTGCTTGCCGAGCAGAACGAGTGCAAATTTTGTGCTTTTCAATATTTGTGAAAATGTTTGTATTTCTGTCTTGCAATGTGCAACTGTGGCTCTGAGAAAACGGATTTTAAACGTTTTTCAATAGAAATTAACGCATTTCTATCTGTTTGTGCTTAGTATAAGATTTTCGAAAACTGCTCAAAGGCTGCAAAAATTCACAAAAATCGCACAGAGTTGGTGAGCAATAATTGCATGCAATTTGAGAGTTTGGAAAGAAATTGGAATAATTTGGAGACACTGATAGGTTTGAGGTTTGATGGTTTAAATCTTAACACTGAATTGCTGGGAAAGTTGCACAATACAAATTAAAGTTTAGGTTAGGTTTAATTTAGGTAGAAATCCCTTTGAAAGAACTACTACTCCTTGCGAATGAGACTAACGCAATAACAATGAACCTAGTCCAGAAATGAGAACTTGCTTAGGCTTTGCTTACACGATAATACAAAGAAGCAACCCTAGGAAACCCCGGAAATCCTTTAGCAAACTCGAAAAATTATTACACCAATAGACCTCAGTTCACTTAAATTTAAGGGACTTTAAAACAAGCTAAAGAATTGTTTTTAACGACAGAATTCAATTCGCTGGCTTCTGTCTTATAGTAAACAGTCAAACGTTTGTAGTCCAATGAGCGAATATTTAAGAGGGACATCTACGAACAACCAACATCCACATCTCAAATTCAAAATTGTTAAAGAATTTATTTGATTCAATGCCCATAGGATTCCAATGTTTTTAATAAGATTTTTGCGCCATTAGAACTCAAACTTTCGGGGTCTTTACTTGAATTTATAGAATGTTTGTTTAAATGTGTACAATTAAATCGAAATACAATCGAAGTATAGACAATCGAAAAAGTATAGTCCAGGCAAGGAATCTGAAACCCAAATATTTTTTTGCGGCACCAAAATGCAACGCATACTCTAAACAAAGTGCAACACTGGTGTTGGTTCTAGAAAGGTAAAATAATCAAGTTGATATTAAAGTTTGGGGGAACCATGAAAATGTAGAAATCTTAGTTTTACTTAGATTGTAGTGTCCCAACAATTGGGTTCCAAGCATAAGTTTGTTATTTCTCCAAGAAAAGTTATGATCGATGGTACAATTTTGAAGTCATTCACTCTCAATTCTAAGCCTTTCGACTTGACTTGCGAATCTTGTAATCTTGATGCCTGCTGAGGGAGCTAAACACTCCGAACCTACCTAACCTGTTTTTAATTTTGCGCAAATATTGGGATTTTCTCAACGCAGACAAGTCCACTACTCTGAAGGGTTTTGTTCAAACCTTCTTCAAAATTTTCTTGAATGCCAAACGACAAACACGGCAAATGTCCGCTGATTGGAAATTTGAACTGAAATTTTAATTTAATTAATTTTGCGCAAATATTGGGATTTTCTAAAGGCAGACAAGTCCACTAATCTGAAGCTTTGAACAAATACCCTTCTTCAGAATTATTTTGAATGCCAAACCACAAACACGACAAATGTCCGATGATTGGAAATTTGAACTGAAATTTTAATTTAATTCATTTTGCGTAAATATTGGGATTTTCTAAACGCAGACAGATTGCTGAAAGTCCACTAGTTTGAAGCTTTGAACAAATACCCTTTTTCAGAATTGTCTTGAATGCCAAACGACCAACACGACAAATGTCCAATGATTGGAAATTTGAACTGAAATTTTAATTTAATTAATTTTGCGCAAATATTGGGATTTTCTAAACGCAGACAGATTGCTAAAAGTCCACTAGTTTGAAGCTTTGAACAAATACCCTTTTTCAGAATTGTCTTGAATGCCAAACGACCAACACGACAAATGTCCAATGATTGGAAATTTGAACTGAAATTTTAATTTAATTAATTTTGCGTAAATATTGGGATTTTCTAAACGCAGACATTTCCACTACTCTGAAGCTTTGAACAAATATCCTTTTTCAGAATTGTCTTGAATGCTAAACGACCAACACAACAAATGTCCAATGATTGGACATTGGAATGAATTTAATTAATTTTGCGCAAATATTGGGATTTTCTAAACGCAGACAGATTGCTGAAAATCCACTAGTTTGAAGCTTTGAACAAATACCCTTTTTTCAGAATGGCATTGAATGCCAAAAGACCAACACGACAAATGATTGGATGATTGGAAATTTGAACTGAAATGGTTTTTCTATAAAATTCAAATTGGCTTTGTGTTGGCTTGTAATTATGCACCCTCTGCATAGCTGGCAGCTTCTATTAGCTGCACATCAATAACATTGCTGCTGCTTAGGTTCAGGCGTCAAGAGAGCGCCGGCTGCTGCGAAACGCGTAAAGGCGAGCCGCAGATGCAACCTAATGCCCTCTGCGCCCGCCGAACAGGAACGGCTAACAACCTGTGCTGGATTTCCGCTCAAGTGCGGCCATTAAATCGCAGCATTCAACAGTGGCAGCGCGCACTGCTGCTGGCTGTGTGGACGGCAAAGAGCAAATGGCGCAGCGATTACCCACTTGCACCGGCTCCAACGCGAATCGGCGAGTCGCAAAGCGGATAGCAGCAGCGCCTTGTTTCGCCTTAATATCAAATTTCTAATTAACTTGCAAACGTTATTTATCAGCGTAATAAAAATGTCCTGATTATGAGGATTTTATTTGATGTGCTCACCGGCTTACCAGCTCAATGGCTTACTCGCCCAATGCCCGGCGTTGCAGTGGCAGCGGCAGCGGCAGCCGGTTAATGGCACACGGCGCCGGATGCAAATGCTGTGCACGCGCACAAACACCGGACCGACGCTGATGCCGACGCCGCTGCAGCTGCGAGACGCAACGAGAAAGGGAACCTTTTACGACTACATGCCGACTGATTATGTTTTATTGAGTGTTATTACGTTTTTGCATTATCGCCCGATAACTTGACACTTGTGATTATTGCAGCCGTTGGGAATCGCTCATCAATTGTTAAGTAGCGACACGCCATCAAAACGGAATCAAACGTGTTGGGGCCGATAAACCAAATGTTAACTCAAGACACAACTCCAAATTTAATATTGTAGAAAGAAAGATGCCGAAAAATTGTGGCTTTTGCACGCTTATTGAGGCCGCTGTGCACCTATTTGGATATCAACAGCGATATCCGCTTACAACTGGCAACAATTGTTGCCACGTACAGTAGTTAATGATCTGCCAAAAGGCAGCCAAAAATACACATGCAACACAAACACCAAAGTATCATTGAAAATGACAAACATCGCTTGCGTTGTGTGCGGGGGCGTGTTTAGGGGTGGGCGCGCTTGTGCGTGTGGAGGGTTAAGGAACGTGCAAGTGCGACACAACTTTTTAAATGTCGCCGCAGAGCATAGCACAGCACAACAGCAGCGAACACTAATCCTGCGCCTGCTCGCCGCTCGTTGACACCGCCGAGGGTGATGGCATGCAATCGATGCCGTTGCCTTTACCGCAATCGTTACTGTTACCGTTGTGGGAGATCAAGGCAAAACTTGGCGACCAACTTGCGAATTGTTAACAAATTAAAAGGTAAACACCGAAACAAATAGTCAAAGTTTTTAATAATATTGATTTTGTTGCTGCTGCAGTTGATGCACGATTCTCTAACGAGGGGAAATTAGAAGCCAATGTACGCAATGTGACTAGATTTAAAATAACAAATCTGTCAAAGTTTAATTGAAGTTGGTTAACGAGCACATTTCTTTTAAGTTTTCTATTTCTCAGACATGAAATCGAGAGCGACAAGGAGAGAGATAGAGAAAATCACAGAAGGAACGGGACAATGAACAGCATTGGCTGCTTGACCAAAAATCGTCTACGGTTTTGTTCAAATAAAATGTTTTACCTGTAATTAGCGACCAACGATTGCAGGTACAACAACCATAAATAACGCAAGAAGAGAAAGTTTTGAAGGTAACTGATTTCTTCTTAGAGAAATAAGGAGGCATACAACTTTTTGCGCTTTTGTGCCATAAATTAGGAATTAAATGAACTAAAATTAGACACTAATTGCTTGTTTTGTATACTTAACTAAAAAAAATGCGTTTTCTTTACCCTAATTCCCAGAATTTTAAAAGTAACGTAAACCCAGAAGTGAGACTGTGAGGCTTATATGAGCTAAATTAGTGAAAACATTTGTTTAAAAAGTACAAAAACTGTCCAAAATGTTACATTTATAAATGCAATATAATTCTAACATTCTATTAGAGGATTTATCACCATTTGAAATCTTTAGTGAGACTGTGAGGCTCACTTCTGGGAATTAGGGTTAATATAAAAGAAAATTTCATAGGTTCGTATAAATTGATCATTTAAACCCTATTTTTGTATACAGTTTCCTTTCGGAGCGGGAAAAACTTGAAAAATCCCCGTTTTGTTTTTTTGCTGCATAATGACTTAAAATTAAGACATAAATCTTTAATTCGATAAATTCATAAATCTATAAACAAACAAATTATAAAGACTATTTTGACATATTCAGCAACACTGCAGTTTAGCTTGAATATAAAATCAAAGAAATATTTAATAAAGAAAATAAAGTATACATTTGAAACCTTTTCGACTGTTTCGGATAAAGAAAATTATGTGTATGAAATTTTTAATTAGAAAAAAACATATGAGCATTATTACAACAGATCTAACAGGCCGCAAGTTACAAGATTTTTTTTTAATATATCTTGTCAGTTTATGAAATCAATTTATGATCTCAGTTTTGAGTTCAGTGTCAATGTGATGTGATTGCAACTAATGTTAGTAGAATTTTTTGCATAGTTTTGAGTAAAACAATTTTAGTTGTAAATTTAAATTAAAATTATTTATTTAAGTTGTAAATTTCTTCATGCTTATTTAACCTTTTCGGGACATAGTTTAGTTTTGAAAACCAAAATACTCTTGGTAGAAATATTCCCATGCTATGAAAGTTTGGGCTAGAAAATTATGTTGCATAAATATGTTGTATTTACTCACAAATTCTGAAATTATCCATTTATCCGGAGACATAAAATTCGAATAAATATTTTGCGTAGGTCATAAAATCTAAATAATTGTTTTGAGTGGCCTTAATAATTTGGTGGGACGGATTATCCCAATAATCCCGTAAGGGTTAAACTATTAAAATAGTTCATATTCAAATAGAAATCTGAATAAATCTGTGAATAATTTACTATGCAAATTCTCTTCTTTGAAAAGTTGAACTTGAACTCCAATATTTAACCACACAGGTTCTGTTCTTAAAAATTTAAAATTCTAAATTAGTGACGAGGATTTCATCGCATTGTAAATTTTATTTTCAAAAAGAGAAAATGAAATTAAATGAATGAATGAAAGAAATGTGGAACTTTTTAATTTCATATTTGGTTTATACTTAGACCTTAATATATGAAATGAAATAATTCAGTGTTTTATCCGATATTTATGCTTAACAATAACCCTTTGAGAAACCAGAAATGTCCTTGTTATTTCCACAAAAGTTCAATATGACATTTCTTTTTATTCAAACTAATATATTGAAGTTAAGTTAACTTTAAAAAATACAACTTTAGTTCGTTTCAGTCCTTATAATTTTTTTTAAATTACCTTTTTGATTTGTTTTTAGAAAAATAACCACAAAACTGTGTAAATTGAAGTTAAGTTAACTTTAAAACATACAACATTAGTTCGGTTTATTCCTTATAACTTTTTTAAAAATTATTTTTCTGATTTTTTTTTAGAAAAATAAGCACACAAATGTGTAGCAGATAGCACAATTTTTTGAGACGGTTTTAAAGGGATAAGGCAATTAGTTCGCACTAACATCACCGCAAGTGAAATATAATTTTTTTATTTTTTTTTAATTCCTACAAGTAATTTAGAATTGCTGCTAAATCATACATGGAAATATTTTGAACATACTACACAAAATCTTAAACTTCATGCTCAGATTTGGTTTAGTCAGCACAAACCTCAATTCCGGATCTGCAACAGATTAGACTTTCTACTAAATCCCATCAAACTTTATTACAAAATTTGCTTCCAAGTGATGCAAGTTTAAGATTTGAGGATTCGTAAGCGACACCAAACGGCCAAAGTGTTGACGTATAGAAACGTAAACAAATTTATCTGTCCACAAGTATAGAAGTTTCAAACCTCAACCAGGCAAATGCCAAACTATTTCAATTTGTTGGAAAACGAAAGTCACAAAAGTGTATTCATATTTAAACTGCCTAAAGATTTTCTAAAACTTTGTCTAATTAATCGCAACGTAAGCCAAGGTTCAACTCAATTAATATGTTGAACACAACAAAATTTGTGCAATTGCTTAACTTTTCTATTGTATCGAATTAAAAATGCAATCAGCCGCATTAAGCGACAGACACAACGCACACTCACTCACCTGCTGGCTTCGAATAGACGCTCCGAAAATTGGAATTGGCGCCAAAAAGTATGCAACACTAGCAAATTTTCAAATTCGTTACTAGCAAAGCGCGCCCAAGTGCTACTTTAACCGCACGCAACACAAAACGCACACAATTGCGACGTTCAAATATTTCAAATATTCAAATGGCGCGCACACTACAACCGTCGCGACTTGACGACAAATGCCGAAACGTGGCAAGGCAATGAAATCAAAACTGTTTGAAAACGGCTCAAGTGACGAACGACTCGACAATCGCGTTATCCTGCGTGATGAATGTGAACTGCTTTCGCTGGCTTGCTGTTGCGCTGATCAGATGCGTGCGCCAAGAGGCAGGAATGTTAACTCGACGCCGACCATGAATGGCAACTGCCTTTTATACAAAACATCGGCGGCTGGCTGCGTAATGTGTGATGGTATGCGAGCCGCGTATCGGGCACAGTCGAGCGGCAAAGCGGCCTCGCCCCTCGCGCTCTCACCCACTCGGCAAGAGGCCGCAACGTGCGCCACCACCCGACAGGGGAGTCGCATTGGCACCAGCAGCGACAGCAGCAACACCACCAACACCAGCAAGCAGCAGCAACAGTGGCCACTGCACACATTTCACCATAAACAACATCGACACGGCGCATGCATTGGCCACGTTGTGGTGGGAGTGCAAAGTGGTAAAAGGCATTTTGGTGTATTTCTTGCGCTGCGTGAGCACCGGCGCCGCACCAGTCTCCAACGAACGCCCACTCCGCTGATGGACTGTCACACGGCCGCATGAGTTGCTGCGATGTTTTCGCTGTACACGAAATTCACCACAGCACATCGCATCGAATCGCAGCGCCGCAACACGCGCACACCTGTTGCCTTTGATTTCCGGCTGCGGTTGCTGGCGCTGCGTTGACTTGTTGCTAGCGCGACTATGCGCCGGTTTGGTTGTTTTTGTCGTCACTGCGGCGTCTTCTGGCGACTTGCGGCAGCACATTCCACAGTCGTGACGTCTGCGCGTTGTGGGTGGCCGCCAACTCGCAGCAGCCGCTTCTTCCCAAGCTTATTTTGGACTAATTTGGCTACCTCTTCTGGTGGTTATCGCTGCGATAAGCGCGCATTTTTGCGGACTGGATTTATGGTGAACAATTTGCAGTTTTATGGAAGATGCAATGATTTACAGCGCCAAACCGATAAACTCCATTAATGCCATTATTATTATTATCGTCGATGTGGCCACAAGTCGTGTTAAGTAAGCGACCTAATAAACAATGTATTTGCGTTTTTATTGAAATGGTTGTTTAAACACTCGAACACTGTTGCCAACCGTGAGCGCGCGTACAAGGACTGTTACATGTTGTTGACTTGTTTACAAAATTATGCTTTGGCGAAAAAACCAAGAGAAACCAATGTAAACACATATTTTTATGTTGGTGGTATCTCAATTGGCTTCCGGGGCATCGTTCGCCAACTACGTATAACCTTGGAAGGGTCTATAAATAAAGTCGAATGGCTTTTAATGTTATTCAAAGGATCCAGAGTTCAATGGTCATAAAATATTAAAAGAAAATTAATCTCACATCACTGGGAAATGAAAGACAACTAGGTTTCGTACTACTTGAAATGACGACGACGCTGGACTATGACGGATTTTATACGACTACCTCTACTATATCTACAGAAAGTTTATTACTCTATTTAATCCAACAGATGATAGGACCGAAATTCTTGCAATATCCTCGAGAGGATTTACCTTAATATTCCAGCCAGATCTCTTCGTTGCTCAGAGTTCCTCCATGTTGGCCTTTTAGGGCTCTGTATGCTCGAAATGCACCTATTTCCAGGGCCTTAATTGAGTTCAATGTAGTCTTCAAATATGTCGGCATTGATTTTTCATTTTCTAAAAATCTATTAATGTATTCTTTAAATCTTTTTTTATAATTAGTATAGCTTATGTTTACTCCAAACCTTACGTACATTTAAAATGTGTTCAACTTAGCCTATACGAATTCTTACTGTATTCTTTGGCTAAATAAATAAATAAAAGTATAGTTATTCAAGTCTAAAATACATTCAGACTCTAGAAAACTTGATTAAACTGCTAATCATTACAGAGAACTGATATGCTTTAAGCAGATGATTCGTTCCATAGACAAAATTCAAAAAATTTATAGTGTCAGAATTTAATGATTTTGATGTCATTTGAAAGGTAAAACTCCAACTAAGAAAACCCCAAAAACTCTGTGCCAAAAATGAATTAGTGTCTGTGCAACAGCGGCTCAAAGTTGAAACTTTTTTCACAAAAAAATTTAAACACATATTTTCTGTTTTTTAGTCTATTGAGTAAAACAAATTGTAAAAATATATGGTTATCAATAAGTTTCTAAAACTTTCCATATAGATTAAGAAATGATGTGGCCATTTTCGCTTTTAATGTTTTGTCATAAATGGCAAAGCTGAGGCTTTTACATCACTTTTAATTCAAAATATTTTTCTAAATTAAAAATCTGAAAATTGGCAAAACTTAGAAGAAAATATCTAAAAAGTATGTAAAAGTATGTTCCTGGATTTTTTTTAATTTTAAGAAGCATTCTTTCTTTGTCGGATAATGTAATTACATCCTCCGATATCTTCCGATCTCAAAAAATAATTCAATTTGAATATTGGTCTAAACACGAATTTTTCGACAAAATTTGTTTTTCATCCCTAAAAGTATGCAATCAGCATGAAAAATTGAGAAAACTGCATAAAAGCAAAACATACATCTATTATTATCGTTTTTATTGGAAAACCAGAGGATCTCGATACAATTTCTGTTACTCTTCGGAATTATCAATGTTGACGTTACCGATTAAATGTAAAATCTGAAAAATCTAGCCAACACACTTGGTGCTATCCATGATTAACTCGTATACCAAATTTTATGGAGAACGGACCACTCCTTCTAATTTTGTCCCACGGTTGTAGGGAGCCGAGTCACTGTGAGATGTAACTAAAAACTCTGAGATAATTGTTTTTAGATCAGCGAATACGTAAGACTTGGTTAGGTTTGTCCAGATCTTATGAATGATCATCTCGTATCTGCCCTTTTTATATGTGTCATCAAACAAAACCATCTATATATTTATTTATTGTACAACTAGTCCAATAAATCAAGTTTCTTTATACAACACTTTGATTTCTTTGAATTTGATTTTCAAAAAATCCCGTCTTAGCGGAAGTTTATTTTCTTTATTATACGTACAGCTCAAATTTCATGTTTGTAGGCTTAGCGGTTTGGGCAGGGCGGTGTCATCAGTCAATCAGTCAGTTAGTCAATCATTCAGTCAATCACTCAGTCAATCAGAGCAAACAATTACATATAATTCTATAGTTTGCCACAGTTCCAAAGTTACGCGGAAAATTTCAGTCAGAAAAATGTGCCACGCCCCTTGTCCAACGCTCATAAAATTTCACCAGTAAAATGACACATCTATGCGACGACGTTATACAAAATTTCAATGCTGTGCAACTTTTAATTCCGAAGCCATTCCATATTAAAAAATTGTAGTTGTATGGGCGGTGCCATGCCCCCTCGTCCAATACCCCCATTCCTTCTATCGAAGGGCACGTCTAAATCGTAAGTTTGTGCCAAATGTCATTGATGTGATCTGTAGTTCCAAAGTTATTCAAAACATTTGGGTCGCTAGAAAAATGCCACACCCCTTGTCCAACGCTCATTAAATTTTACCAATAAAACGACACACTTAAACGATGACTGTATACAAAATTTCAATGCTGTCCGTTCTATAGTTCCAAAGATATTCCATATGAAATATTTTGGTTATATGGGAGGTGCCGCGCCCACCTATCGGACCGTTTTCGCACTATGTGGTTTACCGAGATTTGGTCAAGACGAACATTCCGTGAAAGATTCAGCTCAATCGGCCGTCTAGTTTTTGAGTTTTAGTGTCGTGACAAACAAACAGACAACAAACAACAGACATTAATTTTTATATACAGGGTGGCGTAAAAGTCATATAACTATAACTTTTCCAAATGGCGGAAAAATTAAATTTTACTTGGACATTCATTCATTCACTTATTCATTCATTCATTCATTCGTTCATTCATTCATTTATTCATTCATTTGTTCATTCATTCATTCATTTGTTCATTCATTCGTTCAACGATTCATTAAATCATTCATTCGTTCATTCATCGATTCATTAAATCATTCATTCGTTCATTCATTCATTAATTCATTCATTTATTAATTCATTCATTCATTTATTCATTCATTCATTCATTCGTTCATTCATTCATACATTCATACATACATTCATTCATAAACAAATTAGAGCCAAACAACTTTAACAACTTTCTGTATATAGAAGAAAAATAAAAATTAGCCTAAAAGTATTCTACTGATTAATAGTAGGGGGCAAAATAGATCATCAATGGTCTCAGAGCATCATAACCCCTGTTACATCTATTCTCTTCTATACTACTGAATACTTGAATTTTCTAAAACAATACAGATATCGTTTTCATTAACACCTTGAAAACTTTTACAAACTCTCATTACAATCTATGGGAAAATTTTTACAAGTACTTCAAAAATAAAGAAAAAAAAAACAAGAACACCGAAAGCTGTTTTCAAACATATATAAAAAAAAATTTTTAAATACATAAATTAAGTATAAAAAAGCTTCAAAATTATCGAAAATTAAAGCGTTTTCATAACAATGCAAAAACCAATAAAAATATGGAAATTCGCGACGCCAAAAAAGACCCAAACTCATGTCTGATCCATTCAGACCCGCAGAACCAAAACACATCTTCTAACTTTTTCATCGAAACACTTCTAGCATTTTATTCACTTGAATTGCTTAAATTGTCAATCTAATTGTCAATTATCACGCACACCTACAGGAAAATGCATTCCTTCATTCATTTATTGACCCAACATTACAAATTATTAAAATCCCATAAAACGCCAACAGTCAACAGACTTCAGTGGCTTCTTCGTTGCGTTAATTCTGAAAATGTCTCCATAAAACTTGTTAATGTATTTTGCGCTCCACATAAATGATGCACTTTGCGTCATTGCACATGGCACCTTCGGCAGTCAACCTAACAACAACAACAACAACAACACGAACAGCAATAACAACACCCCCGCCAACTTGCGCACAGGGCAGCGGCTAATGTGCTAACGAGACGCGAAATGCCGCTGCGTAATGGCGTCGCATTCAATTAAACTTACAAACAGCGCAAATTTACGTGACAACGCGACTTTATCTCAACGCGAATTCATGAATTATTGCGATCGGCAACGAGGACCATTCGCAGCAACCGGCGACCGCTACATCAACGCAGCACCGCCAGTGTCAGCGGCATTAATGAGCCGTCGACGGCCATCGATGGCCTAAGCCGTCGACATGTCGGCGCAGTTGGCCGACGCTTTGACGGGCCGCGCCGAAGGTGATGCTTACCTAACATAAGTGCGATTTCTGCCACGCAACAGACTGTTATGCGCGTCGCGTAACCAGCGTAAGGACGGCTTTGATGCGTTTCATGCTTGTCATTCGCCGCTTATCGGCTTGCAATCGTGGGCGGCACAAAGAAGCAGCACAAACGAGGCTGCAACTTTTTTCATGAATTGTTAACGAGTTGCTGCTGCAACTCGGCGACGGCGCTGATGTGCGCAGAAATCCAAACGGTTTTCTAAATGTCACCTGAAGTCTTTGTGACTCAACGCAAAATGCCTACAAAACATAAATAGGAATATACTGACTCAGCTTGAACGCATTTATGGTGCGGCTGCGAAGCGAAGCAGCTTCACATTTGACGCATTGATGATGTTTGGGTAAGTTGTGGACACTAGCTGCATGAGGCATTTTTGTTTCGCAAATAGCGGCAATGCATTTTTGGTTATTTTCGAAAGTTATTGAATACAATGGGTTATCTGGGTTATATGTTGGTTATGTATGTATTTGTATGTATGTGTGTATTAATAATTTTATTATTTAAAAAAATTTTTTTTTTTTATTTCATTATAATATCAAAATAGTTTATGGCTTTTAATCAGCAAAGCACTTAGATTGGGTTAGGTTAGATGACAGTGGATGCCTCCATATGAGACACACTTCGGCCTAAATATATAACCCGTTGTGATAGCACAAATTCTGTCCGATGAAATGTGTACAAAATATTGCTATCAAAGCTGTTACTACAGAATATGAAATAAAAAGAAGGTGAACCAGAGCTTAAAAATTCAAACTTTGCTTTGCTACCTTAAGGGAGTGTTCCCGTCTAGAATGCCGATTTTAGGCTGTTTTTCAAAAAATTATTTTGGAGCTACAAGGCAACATGCAATATTCTGGTTTTTTGCTTGTTGTTCCTTATTATTTGGAGAACAGAAACTCATATTTGTGTCAAAAAATTTTATTTTCTAAGTACAAATTTTCAGTGGTCAATGTGACCTTGTTTTCACTGCTGGCCGATAAGAAATTTCGGGAACCAGTAATCTGAAACAGAAATGGGTATGCAATTATTAATCTGCAATAAATTCCGCGGATGCTAAACCACAGTTTTAGTCAAAATGTTGATTAGAAACAAAATGGCGGCCATATGAAAAAAAATTTTCCAGTTTTGCCACCTTTTTTTACCTTTAGAGTGCTTGAAAATATATTTAACCATAATTTTTTGATGAAAACTTTGGTTTAGCATCCAATGAAAACTATCTAGAACATTTTCCCAAAATTTCAAGTCGATACCTCTCATAGTTGCTGAGAAAAGTTATCGGCCAGTACAAAAAAATGTGGTTTCGAGAAAAACGCGTTTAAAGTTTCGACGAATGTATCAGCGGAGCAAAAAGAGCTGAGATTACTTCAATTAACATGCAAAAAAGTGGGTACTGAGTTTGCGGATTGAAAAACGACTTTGGGGGGTGATAGTATATAGTATAAGGTACAATAAAACGCAAAAAAAAAAATCGATTTTTTCAAACTTCTACCCGGGAACACCTCCTTAAATTTCTTTGCTGTTACTTATTGAACAATTTGCAAAGTTCCGTCAGTAAGTTTAACCCTTTCGACCCCGAATTTTACCCTGTGTTTCGATATTAACATACTTTTTAATACTTAAATCATAAAACACTTGCTTCGACATTTGTAGTCGCCACGCCTCTTTGTTAGAGTTCTAGAACTAGTTTACTTTTGAACAATTTTAGCTTAAAACGGGTTAAATAAATTTTGTATCAATATTTTTTAATTACAGAAAAATTATTTAATATTTATAGAAAAATACAAAATTATCACTTTTTACTATTATTAAAGAAACAGGGTTTTGATCAAACGCGCCCAATTCGTAGACTTCAATTAGAACACAAACTTTGCCTGATATCGCTGCAAATTATTGGAAATTATTTTGGGGTTAACAGTAAAATTTTTGTAATTTGCTTTGAATTCACTTCTAAAAATATTAATTTGTTGGTGCCTACTTAAATTAAACCCATAAATCAATCGTAGCTTTTGCTATAAGATGACAAATATGTGAAGTTGCTCTCAGGCAACTTTGGGGTCGAAAGAGTTAAGCTTTATGAAAAAATGTTCAGTTCATCTTGAACAAGTGGCACATAACTTTAGGAAATGAAACACCAATCAAAATGTTAGATAGATTTAAAAGGCAATATTTGCACTGAGAGCAGAGATGATCTATTGTGCCCCAATCGAAATGTTGTTGAACGTGAAAAATGACTGTGTGTCCTCTGCAAGGACCAAACTTCACCAAGGTATTTTTATGATCAAGCTGAAAAAGTAAATATGTACATATGATTACTTATAAATTTATCACATAAATGTTCTAATGTCTCCAGAGCTGCTTCTTCCCTGCACATTCTGCACCGTTCCTTATTCGTCAAACGGTTCTGCAGTCTGATCAAGATACTCCATTCGCGGAGTTTGTGCAGTTAAGTAATTTTTGCATTACTTTTACATTTCGGCACATTTTTAACTTCCTCCACGTAGCCTCTGCCTTTCTATTCTATTCTATTCTATTCTATTCTATTCTATTCTATTCTATTCTATTCTATTCTATTCTATTCTATTCTATTCTATTCTATTCTATTCTATTCTATTCTATTCTATTCTATTCTATTCTATTCTATTCTATTCTATTCTATTCTATTCTATTCTATTCTATTCTATTCTATTCTATTCTATTCTATTCTATTCTATTCTATTCTATTCTATTCTATTCTATTCTATTCTATTCTATTCTATTCTATTCTATTCTATTCTATTCTATTCTATTCTATTCTATTCTATTCTATTCTATTCTATTCTATTCTATTCTATTCTATTCTATTCTATTCTATTCTATTCTATTCTATTCTATTCTATTCTATTCTATTCTATTCTATTCTATTCTATTCTATTCTATTCTATTCTATTCTATTCTATTCTATTCTCCAAGTCTTTGTAGAATGTTCGAAGTGACATTAGCATTCTTACGATCAGCTTAGCTGGAAGACCGACACCACTTTTGGCTATTGTGTCCACTGTCTCATTTCCCTCTATGCCTTTATGCCCCGGCACCCAATAAATATGAAGCCTGCACGTTGCGGCTAGTCTTTCCATTGCTGCCCGGCATTGTAGTACATTTTTTGGATAATACTTATGCAGTTGGACACAATAACCTTGATTGTCATCTGGCCATATATATTCACAAAGTATTTGTAGAAAGTATTGCTTGAAATTGCATTCCAACCTTTGTTAGTCTAAGCTTGAATTTGACATATGTGGGTGTATAAGTTGTATTAGTATATGTTTTCTTTTGATTTTCCCCATCACTTCTTAATTAGTTCTCTTAACTTTTGTTTGCTCTTTGAAAAATGCTTGACTGAAACTAAAACCAAGGTGACCTGGCCGCATCTCAATTATGTTTAAACGCTCCAATACACACACGTCTTGTCCGACATGGCCTACGGCAACGCGCCTGCTATAGCAGTACCCTGTAGGAAATCGGACTGGTTCATATGTAGTTTTTCAACTGGTTGCTTGTCAGTCATAGCTGACTTCAGAACCCATTCGTTTCCTTGAAGCAAACTCACCCTTTTAACGTGGCGGTGTCCTAGGCAACAGTCAATTCTCCCCGTCTTCATCCATTTGCAACTAGTCCAAAGTCAGTCCGAAGTAAAACAGTTTCCAAGCCAGTTGCAAAGTAAGTAGTTTGGAAACTAGTGTTTTCTGGGTTAGGTTTCTAACCAGTTGAAATTTGTTTTGCAGGAAAATAAAACAATAAAATTTTTCAACAATTATTTTATTTAAAAAATTTTTTCAAAAAAATGAAACTGAAAAACGGAAGTTCTGTTGGACTTGCTGACACACTTCTGTCGAAACTGTTTGGGGCCTGACGCAATACAACCTCCTGATTTCACCTGCAATTAATAAATAAATAAATGAATCAATAAATAATTACATAAATAAATAAAACAAATTTATTAATACATACCATTCAGCTGCTACTGCAATTCGTTGCTTCACGCAACCACGCAAAATTCTAACTGAAATCATTCAAAGCAAAACGTGCAAATCGAGCGAACTTCGAGTAACAGTATTTTGTTGATTATTTCACCTCTTTTTCGTATTTTCATGTCTCTTCTCGCACACAAAACGTGAACGATTAGACGCGAACTGACTGACTTCTGCATTCGTTGACAGGTTGTCCAATTGACTTACAAAAAACCAGTTGAAAACCAATGAATTTCGGGAACCAGTTGTCTCAGGTCCGACAGGGTACTTTCAATGTACAGTATGTATGTGTTTGTGTATTTATATACATAAATAGTTATTGTGCAGCATGTACCCGCAGTCGAGTGCGTCGCAATTAATTGATTAAATGTTAGGAATCAATGTTGAACATTGCCTGAAGTGGGCCGAAACGTGCACGTTAACAACTAAATAAATAAATCCAACAAAGCTGCAGTCGCTGCCAAATACGTATTTAAATATAAATAATTTATTGAATCAACATTAAATTTATGACTACAAATGCAAGTACATCGAGATTTATCTATTTTGACTTTTTGTTGTTGTGATTCTCTCGTTACCTTTGGCCATTCGTATTTGGAGGGGTTCATATACATACATAAATAGTTAATACTACAAATGTGTTTAATTGAAATTTTCAGTTAATCATTTGGTTTTTGTTTTTACATTCCACACACTTGAACGCGCTCACATCAATGTTGCCTGCAGCTTCAGTTAAAAAATCCAATGACTTTAAGCCAATTTCTATGTACATAGTTACATACGTGACATTAACACTCTTAGCGCCGTTCGCTTAACGTTTTGAGAAATTTTGCATTAGTCGTTGTCGTTTCGATTTCGGTTTCAGAAGCAGCTGACCGCATTAAAGTAGCAACGCCAATACATGCGGCCGCCATTGCCGATGCCGCTGCGTCTGCCGCCGCCGCCAACGCCGTCGCCAGCGACGCCGCCGCCATTTATGCCGCTCACGTCGTCCGCCGCCGCCGCTGCCGCCGTCAACATGGCCACACCCTCGGCGCCGACGTCGCCGCCCAAATCCAAGCCCATGTTTGCTCTTCTCTGAAAGCTCTTTGCCATTAACTGAAAATTTCTTACACACATGCCCAAATGTCAAATGCAATTAAGGTTTTATTATCCAACTTACTGTTTCACCCGTGGCGCGATTTATCGAATTCAAATCTTTAAAATCGTAGTCCATAATTACCGTCGGATCGTCATCGCTGTACATGTGATTGGCATTGTTCGGATCGAGCTCGTCATCGACATTGGCGTTGGCATGAATGGACTTGAGTGTCGGTTCGAGTTTGCTGTTGACTTTTAAACTGTTGTAGTTGTTGTTCTTATTGTTATCATCATAGAAATCGCTGATTTTGCGGCGCTCTTTTTCGAGCGCATGATGCAGCGCGACCATCAGACGATCCAACAACAGGGCAGCACGCTTTGGTACAATCATCTGAATTAAAATTCAAACATAAAAGAAGGAAATTATTATATCAAAACGGGTGTTAGGTGATTGCGTCAGTGTGGTCAGCGGGGCTTATGAGTAACATTTTACAATCGTTTAGTGTTGGTTGAGGGACTGTGTGATGGAAATTTACATATTTCGTTGATGATTGTCATAATGAGCGAATAAATAATTATAAATTAAATAAATTATATAAATATAAATATAATAATAAATAAATAAAAAAAATAAATAAATGGAAATGGAAGGAAATTATTACATCAAAACGAGCGTTAAGTGATTGCGACAGTGTGGCTATCAGGGCGTATGAGTAACATTTTACAAACGTTTATTGTTGATTGGGCGACTGTGTGATGGAAATTGAAATTTTTGGTTAATGATTGTCTTAATAAGCGAATAAATAATTATAAATAAAATAAATTATATAAATATAAATACAATAATAAATAAATAAATAAAAAATAAATAAATGGAAATGGAAGGAAATTATTACATCAAAACGGGTGTTAAGTGATTGCGTCAGTGTGGCTATCGGGGCGTATGAGTCACATTTTGTAATCGTTTATTGTTGGTTGAGCGACTGTGTGATGGAAATTTACATATTTCGTTGATGATTGTCTTAATGAGCGAATAAATAATAATAAATAAAATAAATTATATAAATACAAATATAATAATAAATAAATAAATAAAAAATTAATAAATGGAAATGGAAGGAAATTATTACATCAAAACGAGCGTTAAGTGATTGCGACAGTGTGGCTATCGAGGCGTATGAGTAACATTTTATAATCGTTTATTGTTGATTGGGCGACTGTGTGATGGAAATTGAAATTTTTCGTTGATGATTGTCTTAATGAGCGAATAAATAATTATAAATGAAATAAATTATATAAATATAAATAAAATAATAAATAAATAAATGTAATAAATTTATAACATATAAAATCTCATTTTGTGTCATTAAAAACAGGTTTGAATACACTATTACTAATTTTTAAGCTTTAGCTCGTCATATATTGTTCATTTTTCTATTCAGCTCAACGACTTACACCACTTTGAGTCATAACAGCAAACCACTTTTGAACTTTACTCAATCTAATCCATATCCATCCAAATGCAAATCAAATACACATCCACCTCAAGCCAATACAGACTTGATAGAATTGTGGTGCAACCAACACAACACAAACATATTCATATTTTTCATACGACACATCGCCCCTCAATTCTATCCCCGAACTTCATGGCCCTCCAGGTTAAGGCTAAGTGTTATGAATAACTGTATTGCTGAAGGCAGCAAGGCGTAAATATCAAATTTCAAAGCAATAAAATTGTGTGGGAAACCCCCTTATGGGAATTTTTCTTGACGTAACCAAACTCATTGCTGCGTTGGCACAAGCGATAACGACAAATTGTCTGATTGAACCTGAACTCTGCCATCCGCAAGCAATCAGCGGCGCTTTAAAGCAATCGTTTGTGAACACCTGCGCACACGTTTCTGAAGCTCAGCCACCGCGTGACGCCAATCTGATTTCAGTGCATTTGTTGTTGGCTCACTCACCGGATACTCGTCGTAATTTTCGTCCATGCGATCGCCAACATTGAAAATCTCCTCCAGCTGGCCGCTGCGTATGCTGCGCTTGCTGTCCTCCGGCTCTTCGATGCGTGCCGCTGCAGCGCTATCGGCAGCGGCCGCAGCACTGCCCTGGCTCAGTCGTTTACTGGCGGCCGGTATGTGGCGACACAGAAAGATGTCCACGTGCTGCAGCAGTATGAGCGCAATTAGGAGTGTGGCCCATTGCTGCTGCGGCGGCGGCGATGTGGCGGCACGCTTATGCAGCAGTTTTGGCTGCACACAATCTGCGCCGGACGTCTGGCGTTGCTTGTCTTGCAGTTGTCGCAGCAACATATTGCTGCTGCCTGTACTGAAGCTGATGCAAGGCTACAACTCTCTGGCGCTTTGGCTAACCTTGTTGGTTGTTGTTGGTTTTGGTGTTGTTGTTGTTGGTGTGGCTGCAGCTCAATTCGCAGCTGTAATTATTGGTCAAGGAAAAATTACACCGCAGCGCCTCTGTGATAGCTGGCCGGCATATCCCCCAGTGCTGGCGTTACCGATTCGCGTCAATGAGTTTTTCTCGCAAATTATACAAATTTAAATGAACGTAAAATTGCTCGTCGAATTGCTGCACGCTGACGTTGATTGGCGTTTGCTGGCGGTTGTGTTGAGCGGTTCTTTGAAAGCTGCACTGAAGCTGCTGCGCTCCGCGAATTGCCTTTTTATACTGCTGGACAACCATTCATGTTGTTTTTGTTGCCGTTGCTTTCGTTGTTGTAATGTTCGAGATCGACATTTTCGTTTTCATATTTTCGTTTTTTTTTTCACTTTTCATTTATTTGTATTAATATTTTTTTACAAAGAAATGCTTCTTATGCTCTTATTACTCATGCTCAGCGCTGCTGTGTGCCTGTGTCCTTTGCAACTTTGACTCCTGCCTGCAATCCCCGATTTATCGCAGTCATGGCCCTTTTGTTGCTGTAATTACTGGTGCCATGCCGTTTGTCCATGTTATTAATGCGTTGGCTGTTGTTAATGCTGGTGTTGTTCTTGTTTTGGTTGTTGTTGTTTTTGTTGTTTTAGGTGGCAACAACGTCCATTTAACAACATCACAACTTATTACAACATGTACAACGCCCGAAGCGTTGCTCATAAAACGCAAAGAACTTGCAATGTAGCAACTTGTTCAATCGCACACATGCACACACACCCATATGCATACATATTTACAATACCTATGAACGAGGCATTTATGTCACCCACACAACATTACCACCAAACAAAGCCAAATTGCCGGCATTGCAACTTTCATTCAATACTCGCAGCAACGCCAACATTGCACTGCCAAAAGTGGCGCTTTACTATCGCTGTCCTTTTACTCCGTTTGCTTCTTTTCCTCTTATGTTAATCTTCACTTTAATGAGCAGCAACAACAGTCGCACTTCTTGCTGCTGCTGCTGCTTGGTCACATTGTTGTACGCGGCAGGCACTTTGTGATATGTCGCCCATGTAGCATATGGCGTTTGTTTTTATGTCACACACACACACACACACCCACACACACACGCAGTCACAAAAATAACACGCAAATAAAAAATTCCAGATATAATTAGGCATTTTTCTTAGGCTGTGAATATGGATCAATGGTTTTGTTGGGTTTCGATGTGTCAAATCATTCGAATATGCAACATTAACATCGAACATGACAAGCAATTTTTAATTAGTTAGTGAACATTCTAAAAAAACAAATCATTCAAAAAATTCTTGGTGGCTATTATTTAGAAGCCTAGAAAATTCGAAAATTTCGGTACTTATAATGGATTTTTCTTTTGTAGTCGTTTATATAAAGCAATATTTAACCCTTTCGACCGCGAATTTGACCCTGTGTTGCGATATTATTTTTTGATATTTAAATCATGAAACACTTGCCTCGACATTTGAAGTCGCCACGCCTCTTTGTTAGAGTCTTAGAGCTAGTTTACTTTGGAACAATTTTAGCTTAAACGGGTTAAATAAATTTTGTATCAATATTTTTTAATTACAGAAAAATTATTTTATATTTATGGAAAAATACAAAATTATCACTTTTTGATTTTATTTAACCATTATTAAAGAAACAGGGTTTTGATCAAACGCGCCCAATTCGTAGACTTCAATTAGAACACAAACTTTCCCTGATATCGCTACAAATTATTGGAAATTATTTTGGGGATAACAGTCAAATTTTTGTAATTTGCTTTGAATACACTTCTCAAAATATTAATTTGTTGGTGCCTACTTAAATTAAACCCATTAATCAATCGTAACTTTTGCTCTAAGATGACAAATAGGTGAAGTTGCTCTCAGCCAACTTTGGGGTCGAAAGGGTTAAGGGATCAGTTTAGCTCAAAATCTGCAGTCGTCAAGCTACTTTGATGACATTTAGGAGACTTTCACTTTTTGGAACTGGCAAAAAGTCTGCTGGGCAAATGTCGGAACTGTAAACTGTAAATTGCTGTGCAATTTGTGTCATGCTTTCATCCTTGAATACTTGACAAATCATGTCTTATATCTACGTACCGGATTTGCCCAGTTCAACACAAAACTTTATGACGTTCAACTGTTCGATTACACCAAATCACTCGAACTGAACAAACCGCTTGCTGGCTGCCACTTGGCGCGTTTGACAGGTCAGACCTCCATCACTGAGCTGCGACAAAGGTACAATCACATCAGGAACAAATTTTTCCCGATACTTTTTATACATTGCACACCCACTTTAAAAGTGCCACAAATCAAAATTTTTAATTTTTCAGGAAACGCAAAAAACTGTTTTTGAGCTGAATAAACATTTTTTTTATAGGTTTAAGTTACTAAACATTTTTTAAAATAACGTATAGACCGTTTAGTAGAAAAGCTCTACAGATTGTGCTTTAGGATAAGTTACAACGATTTTTTTTAGTTTACACTAGAAAATCCAAAATTTTTAGTTTTGACTTTTTTGATGATATTTTAATTCAATAATTACCGAATTATTTTAAGTTATGTCACTTTTCCTGAATTATAAATGACAGTTAAATAGTTGAAAGAAAAATTTTAAAAATTCGAAATTAATTTTTTATTTGAAAATATGTACCAAAATTGTCACAACTTTACTTAAAATTAACTTCAACAAAAATTTATTTCGTCAAAGGTGTCACAATTTGAATTAATATCAGCGATCAAATAGCATCAAACTTCTCGACATGAAAAGAGACCTAACTGTATTCTGGCATCAGTTAACAACAACAATATATACTGAGCTTTTGTTTATTGGTAGATAGATGCATTGTGCACAGTATTAACACATAAGCCCGAAAATTAAAAATTTTAGTTGTGTCACTTTTGAAGTAGGCGTGTTCCACACCTGAGTGTCGATTTGGTGAATTTTTATTTCTAAGCTAATGTCAAATAGGCGTGTTTCGTTTTTGATTTTTTTGAAAGGGGCTTGACAGTCAACAGTCAAGTGTAGTTAGTTCTCCGAATTGACAGTAGAGAAATTGAATAGTGAATTGTATTTAAGGATAACAACTCAGCAATGAAAGACTGCTGATTTTTATAGAAAATCCTTTTAGTTCAAACAATTTTCGAATACTTCGAACTAACAACCATTAATTATTTTAAGTGCATTATTTTCAGTGTATTTAGTACAAGTTATCACAAGTAACTAATCACCAGTAACGCAACTACGAGCACCAACACTCGGCCACATGTGTAGAAATAATCACAATTGCAGTCATTGTACCAGTGCCGATAGTCGCTGCAATCGCTCACAGTACAACACATCAAACAGCGGGGTGCCAAATCTTGATATATGATGTTTTTAATTCAATATCCTGCAGCGTGCAAAAATAGACAGAAACAGTTAACCTAACTCTATGTCTGAGTGCAGACGCCTTAGTAGAAGAATGAAAAAAAATAAAAAAAAACATTTTTTGCGTCATATTTTTGTTATGGGTTGATTGATCAATTTTGAGACTATTTATAAGTCGTAGGCGTTTGATATGCACTGAGCTAGCAAAAAGTCAAGTCCAGCTTTCGATACAAAAAAATGCCAACAGCTATGAAATGAACTTGCAATATTTCTACCTCATTATAAACCACATAAACAGACAATTATAAGAGTTCATGGCTATTAGCTAATAGCTAATTAGCTAATAGACTGCGCATTCATTCATTTAGATCAAATAGTTTGGGAATTTCGTCGAAACTTTGATGCCCACATACGTCAACATTTAGTCAATGAATTTATTTATGACATACGAATCATTTTTATTAGATAATTATAAAACCAAATGTAATTATACTAATTTATTATTAGCTAAAAGCACAACTTTGATAACATATTTGGGTAATAGCAAAAGATAAATTAATGTGCATAAATCTCGTTTTTACTACATACTCAGCTCAAGTTGTCTCATTACAAATAATCGCTGAATTTATTTAAATATTAATTATGGATTTGTCCATCTTTTATAAAGATTACAGAAGGTAGTCAGGTAAGCCCTTTCAGTTGCTAGATCGCTATAGTTGTGGAGTTTAAGTGAGCATTTAACCCTAATTCCCAGAATTTTAAAAGTAACGTAAGCCCAGAAGTGAGACTGTCAGGCTTATATGAACTAAATTACTGAAAACATTTGTTTAAAAAGTACAAAAACTGTCTAAAATGTTAAATTTATAAATGCTATATAATTCTAACATTCCATTAGAGGATTACATAAAATAATGGAATTGAAAATCTTTTGGATTTATCACCATTTGAAATCTTTAGTGAGACTGTGAGGCTCACTTCTGGGAATTAGGGTTAAATAAACTAAACAATTAACCTATAGGTCCAGTCTAATAGTTTTGTCCCTAAATTTTAAAACAAAAATTTGCCATCATGACGCTTTTTCTCTAATAAAACAAGAAAAATTACAATAACATTTATAAATTGGAGCAAAAGAAACCATCGAAAAACAAACTTCCTCTTTGTATAGAACAGTGTGATTTCTTTAATACTTTTTTACAATCGAATTCAGCCAACTTTATAACAATTGTCCCAATCCTTACAGCATCCCTGTTCAGTTGTGCAGCTGCCAGAGGAATACGTCAGAGCGCATGCGTTCGAAAATTTTCCCAGCATCTGTCAAAATGGTGCAAAATCGCCCACAATATGAACTGGCGAGAGTTGCTGTTCTGCAGCCGTCAGCAAAAGTCACAAATTCAGCAGCGACTCTGTACAAAATATTTCCATTAAATATAGAAGAAACTTTAGAATGTGATGCTAGCGCAGTTAAGAGCATAAAAACCACAATCAAAGCCAACATTACTTTATTAAACAGCTTGCAGAGCGACCGGAACGCTGGAAGCCAAATCAAAATGCGTGCCACATACTACAACAAGGACAAACGAAAATACAGCGATCTGAGCTATGAGTAAGTATTGCAGCAGAAATCTGTGTGTGTGTGTGTGTGTTTGTATGTTTGTGGCTACGTGTTTGTGTTTGCACTTTTCCAGCGATTTGCTTTTGGGATTATTGCAAGCACATGAATATTTATCAATGCCATTCGACTGAGAGAGAATTGAGTGGCAAAAATGCGCTAACAATTTTCTGGCATTGCTTTGCAGCAGCATCTGTGATTTGTAACTGTTTTATTTGTGGCCTTCTTGTGTTTGTGTATGTATGTTTTTTGTTTGTACATAAACGAGCGTTAGTGACAAAAGCACTTCTGCTAAAGCACCTCAGCTGAACACGGAGACAAAAGGCGTAAAGTTGTGCCGCGGCGCCTAAAAGTAGGTTAAGTTCTGCAGATTTGTTTATGTGTTTGGTTGTTTGTTTGTCTAATCGTTATTTTTCGTGTGTCATGTACATGCCACATGCCACTCTACCTGGGCATGGCCTCACAGCTTCAGCATTGTCCAAAAAACTATGAAATCCTTTAGACACGCACTCAACCGTAAATGCCGTAAATGCTACATGTGCATCTTAATACTTGACTTACACTCAAATATTGCACTGTGCAATAACAGTAAAAGGCCTATTACATGCATTTAGCGCCAAAGTCTTTTAAACTTAGTGCAAATTTAATTACAACAAAGCTTCGTACGGGTTGATTGCGCTTTTATGCGCTTGAAAAATTGCACGCCTGAGCATGAAAGCCGCACCACTTGGACGTAATTGACTTTCATAAGTACCCATTGCGAGACGTG
Organism: Melieria crassipennis; assembly: GCA_963668005.1. Lineage (NCBI taxonomy): Eukaryota > Metazoa > Arthropoda > Insecta > Diptera > Ulidiidae > Melieria > Melieria crassipennis. The sequence goes on from OY764961.1 coordinate 13,293,982, forward strand.
TGCAGCACTATGCACTCGTTGAGGCTCTAACATCGTCGTCAACTTGTCTGCGACACTTGAATGCTGCATTGTAAGGCAAATTGATGAGTGCTTGTCGGCACAATGCACTTAAGTAGTTTCTACATTCGAAGAAAGTTAATGAAATAAGAAACAAAAGCTGGACAGATGAGCACATAATAGAATGGCATCCTTTTATAATAAAAAAAAAATTATAAAAGTTTTATATCTCCAATTCGAGTGCGTTTTAGCAGTTGAGCACTGAAAGGACCTCGCCACAAAGTTTCTGTTCGGAATGTTCGTTATGGTAAAAAAGTCCTTTTTTGGTTGGCTTGAACTTTCATGGCAGTTATACGTATGCGACCCTATCTTAGTAAATAAAGTGAACCCAGTTAAGGCTTTTTCAATTTGCTTTTGCATTTATTTTACTAATGTTTCCTTTGACATTAACTCACTTCAAATCATGCGTCAAGTCATTGATAGCAAATTGTCATTCAAATAAAAAATACAAAAAGTATGTATTGCAGGCTTAAACTTAAACTAATACAAATTATTATAAATTACTAAAAATTATTTAATTTTTTTCTTCTCCAATTTTTATTTATACTCCAATTACAGAAGTAAATATCTTCTCGATCCGAAGTACATGACGAAACGCGACTTGCAGCACTACTATCGCTACTACAACAGCGTGGCCAAGGGCCAGAAGCCCTTCACCAAAGTCATACTGATCGTCTTCGGCATCTGCTTCTTCGCGTACATACTGGTCGACTACAATTTGCGCACGAAGCTCATTCAGCTGCGCGATCGCTTCGAGTTCATAGCGCGCATGGACGCCGACTACAATGGGACGCAAGCGTATTTTGTGGACACACCGGGCTGCCGCATACCCTCCTTCGATGTGACCAACTACCGCATCTTGCAGTACATGTCCTCGACGCGACCGGTGGTGTGCCGCGCCGCGCCGACGTCCACCAGCGACACGGGCGCCACCCTGTGGTGGACCATGCACGAGCCGCAGCTGCAGCGGCTCTACAATGTCACCGATCCGCACAGCATCAGCTGCAAATACACCGAGCTGCGCCGCGTCAACGACAGCTTCAGCAAACTGACCGGCCCAGCTGTCTCTTTTCACTTAAAGTTCAACCAGTCGCTGCAGATTCAGCCCGGAATTGAGTTCATACGCGTCGAGTGTCGGGAAGGCAAGAAGAAGCCGTTCTACGTGGACTATCACTTCTTTGCGTTGAACAAGAGCAGCGCGCACGCCACTCTGCCCGACAAAAATGCCACTGCCACTGAAACTGTTGGTGCGCCGAATTTCACAGCCAAGCTGCATGCCGTCCGCCCATTATTCGACCGCGTCAGCTTTCGTCGTACCAATGAGCAGCGCCGGCCCACCAACGGCCGCCAGGAGCGCTTGTCGGTGATGTTGCTGGGCATTGACAGCGTTTCGCATTTGAACTTTCGTCGCCAGATGCATCGCGTGGCGGACTACATTCAAAAAAATCTGACGCACACCGTATTCTGGGGCTTCAACAAGGTGGGTGACAACACATATCCCAACTTGGTGCCCATGCTGAGCGGACTGGACGAGAGTGAGTTGTCGCTGTCCTGTTTGGCGAGCGGGAAAGTCAATCGCTTCGACAATTGCCCGTTCGTGTGGAAGCGCTTCAAAGCGGCCGGCTTCCAGACAGCCTTCTGCGAGGACGTGGCCGACATTAGTCTGTTCAACTTCGACCACGGCGGTTTCGAGAAGCCGCCCACCGATTACTACCTGCGGCCCGTCGTCGTGGAAATGGAGAAGCGCATCGGCTACAACACCGACGTCAATGTGCAGCTGTGCAAGGCCGGCCGTCGCACCGTTGACGTGCTGCTCGAGATGATACGGAAGCTGGTGCCGTATCTGCGCACACAGGACTTTTTCTCTCTCTTCTGGTCGGTGTCGATGTCGCACGATCGACTGAACACGCCCAAGTTACTGGACGACAGCTTCCTCAGCCTGTTCCAACTATTCGAGTCGACGGGCGTCTTCAACAAGACGATTCTCTTTCTGATGAGCGACCACGGCATACGTTGGGGCTCGTTTCGGAAGACGTACCAAGGCATGATGGAGGAACGGCTGCCGCTGCTCATTGCCATATATCCGAAGTGGGTGAGGCAAAATTACGCTGGGGCCTTTAAGAATTTGCAAAACAACGCCAAGCAGCTGACCACTTTTTACGACCTCTACGCTACGCTGCTGGATCTGATCGATTTGCGCAGCATTGAGGCAACGCGACTGGAAGCACGCAGCAAGGAGCTGGCCGAAATGGAGCCGCTGCCGCGCGGCATCAGCTTGTTTCTGCCCGTACCGGCGACGCGCACCTGCGAGCAGGCCGGCATCGCGTCGCACTGGTGCACCTGCCACCAGCACAACGAGCTGCCCACCAACGACGGCCGCGTGCACAACGCCGCTCGCTATGTGGTGCGACGCATAAACGACCGCCTCAAGAACCACCCGAAATGCCGCACGCTCTATCTGAACTCCATACTGCAGGCGACCATAGCGGCGCCGCACTACAAAATCGTGCAGAACATCACCACCGACTACAGCAGCGACATCACGCTGCGCCTGCAAACGAAGCCGGGCCTGGCCATCTTCGAGTCGACCGTACGCCAGACGGGCTTCGCGTACACACTCACCGGCACCATTAGCCGCATCAACCTGTACGGCAGCCAGAGCTACTGCATCGACGAGTACGTCCTCAAGATGTTCTGCTACTGCCACAGATAAGACGGCCGCGCAGCACGGCGACCAGCGACCAGAGCACTCAACTGAACTGACGCCCGTCGTCAGTCAACTCCGACGGCCACGGCGAGGACGCTCCGCCTCCCCACTTTTTTAATATTGTTACCGAAGCTTTAAACTTAAGAGACTCCAATCGAGATTGAATCAGACACCTTCAAAACGCACAAACTGCCATTCGCATAATCAGTGTGTGAGTTGGTTTAATTTGACACGAATTTGTTAGGCGCCATTATGCATTCGTAGTGGTAATTGGATTTTAATGTATGTATGTATGTTTTCGGTTTGTAGCGACAATAATGATCATTAGTGAGAAATGAAAACCGGCATGACGCGGTGAAAAGCTTTAGTAGTTTTCAGAAAACTCGAATAGGAATTTTTACTTTAATGCGTGCAATCAGCAAAATAATCAGCCAACTGTCACAATCAGACGTATAATGTATGTAAATCTGTGTTATTCCCGCTCCTTTTGTTGGTTTTACACGTACTTCAATCGAGTTTTCAGTAGCCTCTGATACCATATAGTTTATTCATGTAACTATATACTAAATCACAATCGTTATTGCACTCATAACCGGCACACATTGCAATTGAATAAATGCCACAGTTGAATATTTCCCCATTCTCAAACTAATCGTAGACTCCTTTCCCCTTTGAGAACGCATGCCTTTTAGCGAATATTCGTCAATCTTTATTAGCGGCGTAAGAATCGTTTGTCAGGTAAACAATAAGTAGAACTTGTACTATTTTCCTAGTTGGACGCAATGGCCGAATTATGGAAGCACCAATTCTGTGAAAACGAAATAAGTCTATGGTGTGAACAAAAAAACCTAACGGCTTTTGTATAACATCAATAAATAAATACGTACTATAAGTAAAATTATGGAAACTGACATTTTCTATTAACAACCAACTACTGTGCGGTGAGGAAAAACTAAATACAATCCATTCAAATTCGATTCGATCAAGCGAAAACCCAAAATGGTTTACTCTTATGGGAAGAGGAAATTTTCATATAATTTTCTATTATCCAACATCAACAATTGGATTTTTGTCCAAAAAAATCTTATGGTAATAGATGAAAACTAATTTGAATTTAATTTTAAACAACCATCTCATCGTTTTCGGGCAGAGTTGTTTATGCGATTTAAATTTATAAGAGAGTTGGAAAAACTATATGCAGTGGACGTCCAATGTAGCGAATCTTATTTTGTACCCCCAATTTGTTAAATCGAAAAATTCGTTAAATCGATCGAAATTTTTTTGTTTTTAACCATCCTTCTTAAAAAACTAAATCTCACATATTCAGTTTTTAAACAAATATCTTGTTTTATTCCAGCATTTTCAAAATGGCTATGTGTGTACAGTGAAAAAGTCTTCGATCCGGATTGCCTCTTTACCGCAAGTAAACTTTTCTGTATGGACATTTTTCTTGATTGATTATTGAGATTTTAATTTTTAAAAGAAAAAAGTCGACCGAACGCAAAACAAATCCTGTGAAAATGATCAGCAATGAATACAAACAGAATTTGAAAATGTTGGAAACTTGACGTAAATTTGACAATTTTAACGTAACAAAACCAAAAACAATTGAGGTACCGTTTACTTGATGAAACCAAACATTCATTGTTATTGTAAAGAATGTGATTGCTCAAATAAAAACAATTCGAAGGGTGAAAACAACAAAAAAATTCGTTATATCGAATAGCAAATTTCACTTTCGTTCGTAATATAGAAACATCATTGGATAAAATGTATAGAGCAATCAATGGTACACACAGGGGAGGTTTTGGGGGTTCAAACCGCCCCCCAAATACAAAAATATAGTGCAAAATAAAGTTTAAAATTGTATTGGGCCCCCAAATGAAATCATGTGTGCATCACTGATCATATTGCTACGAGGAGGCATTTTGTGTTGGCCCACACTGTACTATGAATGCTGAATGCTTTTCCAAGCATACTTTTAGGCATGCACTTTCAAGTACGGCGAATTTGGTATAATTCGCTTGGTGTTATTCCGATATGGCAAGGATGGTTCGCGAACTATGCGAGAATGGTCGAGCGTGTTCCAATTGGAAGTTGCAAGAAACTTCGGCGCGATAAGAAAACTGGTATATAAGCAGCGGTGCGCGGCGCAACGAGGGAGTCTTAGCTGAGCAAGCAAAGTAGAAACAAGTGTAAATACAAGCAAAGTGAAAAATTGTAAATAAAGTGATTGTTGATTTTTGACTGCGTTTGCGCTGAGAAATTGAAGTTGTTTTATTTTCAAACACAATCAGACCGAACTTGGATTTTCGTAACATTTGGTGTCAGAAGTGGGATTGTGTTACTGAAAGTAAACAACGACAAAATTTATAAAACGCAGACATGGTTAAATTCGAGCTGCTGAAGGTGGACCAGCTGAAGAAGGAGCTGGCCGCCTGGAATTTGCCGACTGCTGGCGGAAAGGTGGAGTTGCAGCTGCGCTTGCGAGAGGCGTGTGAATCACGAGGCATCGATTGGGCTGCACACGAGTTCGGAACGAAGGAGCAAGAGGCGTCGGCCAAGGTAGAGGAATCGCCTGCTGGTGCTGCATCGCTGCAAAGTACGGCTGCCGCGGCTGCGCCACTACAGGCATTAGACATGAGCCAGCTAATGGTTGCAATGAAAAGCATGTTCGAGACTTCCAATCGTGAAAATCGCGAAATGTCGGCGCAAATGGCAGCGAAACTGGAAACTACAAATCAGGAAATTTCGGCCAAAGTCGAAACTGCGAACCGAGAAATGGCCGAGCGAATGGAAAACAAGCTTCAGGAAAATTCTGCACGTTTGGAACAGAAAGTGGAAGAAATCTCCAACAAGCTCGATGTGAAGGTGGAGCACCTGGGAGCTCAAGTGGAGCACTTGGATAAACGAGTCGACAGCCTGGATGATTCTCTGAACAGACGAGTTGACGACCTGGATGAGTCCTTAAACAAACGAGTTGACAGTCTGGAAGATTCGATGCACAGAAAGATCGACGAACGACTTAGAGAGGTACAGCTACGAGCAAGGGTGCAGCCAGTTGAGGAAAGTTTTGCCATAGAAGTGCCTACTTATGATGGTACTACGTCGTTCGACACATTCAAACTACAATTCGATATGGCTGCTTTGGAGAGTCAGTGGACCGATGTTAGGAAAGGTCGGAGGCTGATACTGGCTCTAAGAGGTTCTGCGGCTGAGGTAATAAAACCCGTTCCGGAAGGTTTGAGAGGTGATTACGACACCGTCATAAGGGCACTGGCAGCCAGATACAGTGACGAGCACAACAAAATGCTGTATTATTGCGAGCTGAAGAGCCGTAGACAAAGAGCCAACGAGGCGCTGCAGACGTATGCGGCAGATATCGAGCGGCTGGTACCACTGTCCTACCCAGAATTCAGCATAGAAGGTTTGGAAAGGCTGAAGATTGAGGCGTTTATTGAAGGTCTTCATGACCCGGAGACACGTCGCAGTACATTGATGATGATGAAGCCGACATTCCGTGAGACGGTGACAAGCGCATTGACGTATGAGGTGGCCTGGAGGGGAAGTTTTCGACATTCATCTGCGGAGAGGTGCCGAGCCCAATCTGGTCGTGTCACGCAAAGCCAGACAGTGAGCTCAGAGGCACCAGCGAGGCCGCGGGCTGTTTCATCTAGAGTCAGTTGCTGGCGATGTGGCAAGCAAGGCCACATATCACGAGATTGCCATCTGCGGGAGAAGCGTTCCGGACAACAGACGTCGCCAAGATGTGCTGACGCTCTGCCACATCATTCTTGCAAAACCGAGCGCAGGCATGATTCGCAAGCCGAAAACCAGGGACAAATTGTGGATGTTCGGTCGGTAAGAGTTCTACAAGAGGAAGATTGGCCTGCGGGAAGGCTACAGAAGGACCAGCGCGAGGATACGGATCTCGCAAAGATCATCAAAGGCAAAGCGCGGAGAGTACGGCCGGACTGGCAGGAGATGGCTGGTGAGAGCCCGATCACGAAGGCTTACTGGGCGCAATGGCAAAGTCTACGTCTGAAAGATGGCTGCCTATACCGCGAGTGGGAGAGCAGGGATGGCAGGACCAGAAAATCCCTAATAGTGGTCCCAAAAGGTCGGATCGATGATGTCATCAAGGCAAACCATAACGACTCCAGTGGAGGGCACCTAGGCATCGCAAGAACTGTCGCCAAGATAAGAAGGAGCTTCTATTGGGTAGGATGCCAGGAGTCTGTCGCTGAGTGGATCAGAGGCTGTGATCGGTGTTCGGCTGCGAAAGGGCCGATGAGAAGATCGCGGAGCCGCACTCAACTAGTCGGAAAAAGGTTAACAGCGAGCTATGGCCTACGGGCTAACCCAGAAGGGTTCCAAGAAGGCGATGTGGTAATGCTCAACAACCTGCAGCGGAAGGAAGGTTTGTCTCCAGAACTTCAAACGTCATGGGAAGGACCGTACAAGGTCGTGACCAGGATTAATGACGTGGTGTACAGGATTCAACGCTGCTGCAACAGAAACGCCAGGTTGAAAGTAGTCCATTTGGAGCGCCTGGCATCTTACCCCGGCGGAGCCTCGGCACTTGTTCGGGACGAACAAGTCTAAGTGGTGGGCAGTGCTACGAGGAGGCATTTTGTGTTGGCCCACACTGTACTATGAATGCTGAATGCTTTTCCAAGCATACTTTTAGGCATGCACTTTCAAGTACGGCGAATTTGGTATAATTCGCTTGGTGTTATTCCGATATGGCAAGGATGGTTCGCGAACTATGCGAGAATGGTCGAGCGTGTTCCAATTGGAAGTTGCAAGAAACTTCGGCGCGATAAGAAAACTGGTATATAAGCAGCGGTGCGCGGCGCAACGAGGGAGTCTTAGCTGAGCAAGCAAAGTAGAAACAAGTGTAAATACAAGCAAAGTGAAAAATTGTAAATAAAGTGATTGTTGATTTTTGACTGCGTTTGCGCTGAGAAATTGAAGTTGTTTTATTTTCAAACACAATCAGACCGAACTTGGATTTTCGTAACAATATGAATAATACTTACCATGGAAAGTTATTCCACCATTAGTAGTAACTAAGGCGATCAATCCCAAGGCATTTTGAGATGCCTCGATATTCCGGTAAGTACAAATGGCAATCTTAGGATTCCGGACTTTTTTTTTTATTTTTCGGGATTTCGTTTGGTTTAACTTTTTCAGCCGAACTTTATAGAAGCTAGTAAAAACTTTTACATAACCACATACTTTTTCTGTGAAGCTGTCGTATTTATGCAATAAAACCGTTTTTAACATAAAATAGGTTCTTATTTTAATAAACATTGTATGAAGTTGGTATAAAAATATCGCAAACCAAAACAAAAAAATGCAATTAATTCATCTTTTGCAAGAAAAAGTACATACAGTAAGTTCAAAATTTGTTTATGAAGATCAGAAACATGATTTAGGAAGCAATTTTTCGATTTTTATATTCTTCATGAAGTTTAATAAACAAAAACATAGCCAAAAAAAGACTGAAGTACTCTAGATAAGCTTAACTCTCCGCATGGGGAATAGAATTTCCGACCATTTGTAAAGGTATTTGAGTCTTAGCAAAAAAATATATAGTTATATAGTATAATTATTTCTCACAACACAGTTTATTAATTAATTAAGTAAATTTACTCATTTCCATGCAAAATGTACTGGTATTAGTGTGGAATTCAAATAACCATGCAAAAGGTTAAAATCCCGGGACCCCGAATCATCAGCCCGGGATTTCGAGGCTACGAAAAACAGCCGTGATCCCAGGATTTCGGGATTTCACCATGTTGCGCATCTGACACTAAACAATTTTTTGGTGTTCTCCTTTGAAAATGTGCTACCGTACTGTTGTTAGAAAATCTATTGAACATCTTTTTAATACTGCAATGAATTATCTGCTGTTGAATTTGCATTGACATTTTTATACTTTCGCCCAAAATATGTTAGTCCCAGTGAAAGGTCTATTCCGTGTTTATTAAAAAAAAAACTTAAAATTCTTACAACCTTAAATATCTCCAATCTAATATTATATCGAAGTGGCATCACGACTTAAGCTTTTTACGAATACAAAAAATGTCAATAAATACGTTTAGTTTAAAAAAATTTGACAATGGTTCTTCTTTTAATTTAATTTTGTAACCAAGTCCACAAAATAAAAATCTGGCCACGCCACAAGACGTCAGCTGTTTGTCTAGAACAGCTGATTTTCTCGTTTTCATGTTTTGTTCAACTACCGCTGTTTTGTTTTCCTTTTTGATTGTGTTAAGTGAACAATTACTGATAAGCGCTCGTTCTGCGGTAGAGAAAATTCTTGTTTATCGCTCTTGTCCATTTTATTTTTGCTAAGGAATCTAAGTTTTTACATACAGTTCAGAAGTAACAGAAAAATCCTCAAATGCCTCCCACTGCCGATAGCAGCAATCTGCGCAGCAGAGAACGCGAAAAGGCGCATATTGTGCGGCAGAGCAACAAATTCTATGAGCACCGCACGCTGCAGGCCACGGCCATGTCCGTGGACTACACCGGCCAGTGGGTGCTGCTGGCGGGTCGGCGGCACCTGGCACTGCAGCGGCTCGGACAGGACGACGGCACATTGCGCGAGTTCGTGCGCAACTCCAAGTACGAAGTTTCCGCAGCCGAGTTCGCCATACTGCCCAACCGACAGGAGTTTTGTGCTATAGCGGTGATTAAATATAATTGTTGCAATTATTTGCATACAAATAATTGTTCACTCTGCTCGTTGTTTCTGCAGACCAGCGAGCATATTGATGTTGTGACGTGGGGCGCTGCGGATCCGCGGCACTTTCACTCGCTGCGCGGCCACACGCGAATGGTCACCGACATCGACTGGCACAACAAGGACGGCAATCTGCTGGCTAGCTGCTCGATTGATACTTTCTCCCATATTTGGGATTTACGCGAACCGCGCAAGCCCACCTTGTCACTGAGTGCGGTTTGCATGTGTAAGTCGAACGCATTTTGGGCTCATCATTGTTATGAATGAAATTCTTTTTAGCGGGCGCCACACAAGTGGGTTTCAATCGCGTTTCGGGTCATCTGCTGGCCGCTGCGCACGACGGCGATTTGCGTATTTGGGATATCCGCAAAGGCTCCTGTCCCGTACACTACATCACAGCTCATTTGAATAGGTACGAGATTTGAATTAGCTCTGCTGCAAGTTGTACTCCATTGTTGTTGTTATTCAGAGTGCACGGCATTAATTGGAGTCATTGTCGCGAAACGTGCCTGGCCACAGCTAGCCAGGATGGCACTGTCAAGTACTTCGACGTCAACAATCCCAGACGTGCTGAAAAGATTATAACCACTTCTTCGCCCGTTTGGCGTGCTCGCTACACGGTAAGTTCCATGCGGGTTGTGGCTAAGAACTTTTTTTGTTAATGTACTTTGCATGTGTTGCAGCCCATAGGAAACGGTCTCGTGAGCATTGTGCTGCCGCACAGTCTCCTACTCTGGAGCAACAGCAAGCAAACCGATCCCGTCTGTTCGTTTGTGGGCCACACAGATGTTATACTGGACTTTGCCTGGCGTCCAAACCGTGAAAACACTTCGGAAATCGTAAGCGAAATGTTATCAAATGAAATCAACAGTTCATCATTCGCCTCGACAGGAACTGGTGACATGGTCACGCGATCGCAGTTTGCGTGTTTGGAAAATAGACGACATGATGGTAAAGCTTTGCGAACCGGACACCGAGACTTGTGACAGCTATGACATACCCGAGGCAGACACACCCACAAAATTTCAGCCCATTTACTCGTCCTCACTGCAACAATCAACGCAGCCGTTCTACCGCGCAACTGCATCACTACCCACTGAGGCGATCGATGCGCTGCAAATACCCACTGCATCCCGCTCGCCACCGCCGCCAATACGCAAGGAAGACACTCACATAGCGCGCTCGCTGACCGACCAGCCCACTTGTTCGCTGCATCACGAATTCTCTTTGCTGAATACCAATATTCCGCACGTCGAAGTTGACGTTCTGGATGCTATTAAGCGTTATGCCGTCTTTCGAATATCAGCCGGCGGTCATGTTGTCATATTGCAGGTGCGTATACATTATTCAATGATTTAACCAATTCGCCAAATTCCGTCGTTCTTTTTATATCCATGCAATTTTTTTAAACAAGCCAACAACAAATTAATTAGATAGTTTTGTTTCGTAATTTGTGTGCCTCCAGACCAATTTTCCTACAGAGTACCCCAGCCCCAATATTGGACCAGAGTTCATTTTCTGTCAGGGTACAACGCTGCATGAGCACCTGTCCACAGTGCTGCTCAAGACGTTGAAGAACAACGCACTGCAGCGTGTCAAGAAGTCACGCACCTGCCTGGAGCAGTGCCTGAGAGCGCTGGTCACCGCCATGAAAAAGGTGAGTGACCATGCTTTCTATGTAATTGCTGTTTCCTTTTGTATAAACGTCTCGTCTCTATAGTCAGTTGGCGGTTCGGATAAAACGCAACTTCGATTGCAATCACCGCGCCTGGAGGGGGCACTCAGCGGCGCTCTGCACGATGCCTGCATTCCATATCCGCGTACTTCGGCTGCCGAATTCAACGCTGTCGGCATGCTGGCAACGTTTGCTCAAACGCCCAACACCAAACGTCTGACGCTGCGACATCAGAATACCACGCCGCGAACACTGTCGGCCATCAGCGGTGGCGGCCTGCTGGGCAATGTTCTGTACGCGCATCGCGACTCCAACGCCTCCATTTATCTGCAGGATCGTATGAGCTCAAAACATTCGAAGAATCGCTCACTGCAAAAAACTACAAACGCCACGCCCATTGTGCACATCTATGAGGCCAGCAAGCTGCTCAACATCAGCCGCGAGATGGCGCATGACTTCTCGCTCGACAAGCGCAATCTGATCGTGACTTGCCGCACAAATCGACAGGTGTGCGAGACACACGGCCGCTACGATTTGGTACCCATCTGGACGCTAGCGGAAATGATTGCCACACCCAACATACCCAACGAATCCAAGTACGAAACGCTTTTCTACAAGGACCCCTTTAAGAAGTTTCTACTGGAGGCGCTGATCATGCACTTTGCCAGCGCCGGCGATTTGCAGAGCGCCGTCATGCTGGCGTGCCTCTTTCACAAGTGTCCATCCGCGCTGGACATGGACGGCTTCGTGGTGGCCGCAGCAGCGGCTGCCACGGCAGCGCAAGGTTATCACAAGCTGCAGCAACTGGCCACCAATACGTCGCCGTACCACACGGTGTTGCCCATTGACTACCACGCCTCGCACCTGAAGTGCAACGCAGCGAACGCAAGCAATGTGCACCAGAAGCAGCTGCGCAGCAATTCATGGTCCGACTCATTAGACTGGGTGGACGCGAAACTGTTCAACACCGACTCGTACTCGTGTTCGCTAATACGACGCACCAAGATGCCGCTTTTCGATCACTTCAAAAAGGTCTATGCGGACGTGCTCTTTGGCTGGCAGCTGCTTGATAAACGCGCGTTGGTACGTGTGTAGACAGAAATGACTGGCGAGCGTTATAGTCGATGCATTGGTTTGATTTTTCTATTGCAGATACTGAAGCACACAATGTGCTCGGAAATACTGCCCTCTGGCGTGGAGTTCGTGGCCGAGTGCTCGGGCTGTGGCAAAATGAAGCGATCGCCCGCTTGTAAAACGTGTCAGCGACCGGTGCTCTTCTGTCAGCTTTGCTGCTTGCCAGTGAAAGGTGCAGCCAACGCTTGCTTGGCCTGTGGGCACGGCGGCCATATGGCGCACATGATGCAGTGGTTTCAGGTGGGCGCCATACTACTTCGAGTCTGAAGAATCTTTAGTGATCATACTTGTATGTTTTCATCTTCAACAGAAACACAATATTTGCGCATCGGGCTGTGGCTGCAAATGCCTTGAAAAAACTGCCGAATTGCTGGATCGTATCAATTAAAGAAAACACTATAAAAACCGGAGTTAGTTAATAATGCAAGACGAAAACATTTGATTTATACTGTTTTACTTTAATATTCTTCTTCTTCAATTCTATGCTGTTGCAAATGTAATCTAAGAAACAAAATGTTTTCTATACTGTGTTGTGGATGTACGTTTGAAAACAAAAGTAAGCTGTTCTTGTTTCAAAAATGTATCTTTCTAAAGTCAGTTTTAAATGTTGCAGCGCTGTTGCAAATGTTTCAAATAATATAGTCTATAATTTATCTTTTTCAAGTCCATTAAAAAAAAAAGAGTAAATTCTGTTGAATTGTTTAAGAATGCTTATATGAAAACGATAATTAAAAAATGGAATCTCTATGGACACGAAAAATTTATGCATAGTCATTTCATTTATAGTCAATGAGTTAAAAACTTACAAGCAGCGGCGATATGTGAAAACGAAAATTATAAACTACGCAAAGAAAAAATAAACTACACAATTCTTCTTACAATGATTGCTTAAAATTAATCCTACGCGTATTAGTATTGGATTACAGTTTTTTTCTGATTTCATCCGCTTCTCCTTGTTGTCTTCTTGTTTATTTTTATAAAAATACGTCACTCTTGTAAGGATCTGCTTTTGCTGAACTGGCATCAGCGTCATCATTACCCTTCTTATTAGCGTAGAAGTGCGGTGCTTGAGCGAAATTGAATTTCGAATGGCGCAATGCGGTTTTATTCCTCTTTGTCATCGTTAGATTTGCTGTTGCGGTTACTGTTGGGTTGTCATGCCATGGCTGCGCTATTGCAGCGACTTGAGATGCTTCACTGTGATGGGTCTTCGTGGTAAACAGTGGAGCAAAAGCTAATTCGGCCGATTTCGGAATATTGCAGGCAGCCATGGTGCTGTGATGGCCGCCACCGGGTGTATATTAAAATTGATCCTTGTACGCTTGCACGGCCTTCATCAACATGCGCACGTTGCTGCACTGAGAACTCTTCGGGTAGTTCAGGAGAAACATTTGGCAATTGCGGAATAGCTCTTGCAATACCTTTGGCGCGTGTTCGCGCGTTATAGGGTCGACGGGATTGATGGCGAGCAGTGCTTCGGCCAGGTAACTGCAATGAATACGAGATAATTCAAAATTTACACAATATTGAAGTTACTTTAAATATATAACATATAGTTTGTAAAACACTATAGACAACCGTCCTATAGAATTTATAAAAATATAAATATGAACATATATACAGTCGTGTCTGGGTATAGTGAACACCTCGATATAGTGAACGCCCAAATTTTGATATGGAGCCTCTAAATATTGAAAAAAAATTTTAATCAATAAACAAAGTGTTTTTTAGCAAATAAACCGACAAAAATTTTAACCTTGATATAGTGAACAACCTCAATACTGTGAACAGGCCTTGCAGTAATTAGTTCACTATATCCAGACACGACTGTATATATATATATATATAATCATGATACATATTAATATTGTATCATGTGTAAAATATACAATTTTTATCACAGTTAAAATCTCAGTTCAGTGACATACACCAATATGTCTGAGTCGGTTCGCGAAATTGATTCATTTCGTTTTAAGCGACATGCAATTCGAGCCTAAGCAAGCTTATGAACTACTAAACAATAAATTCCTTCCTTTACTGCAGGATATGTCAAACTTATATACTTTCGAACCCACTTCTGTTTCACTTCATTGTGATTGCTCATATCCGCCGAGATTTGCTGGATCAGCGACAACAGCACTTTCTGTTCCAGACAGCAATCGGGCGTGAAGACGGCCGTGTGATCCGCACTCTTCAGCGTGAACTCAACCAAGTTCAGATCGTTGGCCAGCAACGCTTGATGGAAGGCTTTGTTTATTTGACCTTGATGCAGCAGCAATTTGATGGTGTCCTTCAAGTCATACATGGGGGCGGGTGTGTTGGTTTGTGAGCGCAGCGCCACGGCCTGATTCTCGAAGCATTTACGCACCTATCAGAGTATGAACCAGAGATAAGAACACTCTGCACTTGAAATTATTTTCACACTTTAGAACTAACCTCAGAGCGTATAGACTCCTGTATCTGGCGTGTCAGTAGAATCTCCAAACTTTTCACATCTTTGCGCGTTTCCAGCATTGTCTCCGTCACCGTGTTGCGATGCTTCACCAAAATCGAGTCCAAGTGCTGTCGGAAGCCGGAGAATTTATTCAGTATCTCCTCGGTGGAGTCCTGCATGGGTTGCAGATGCTGCAGATAATTGTCGAATTGCTCCATAACTGCAGATGAGGAGTTATTTCTTTGATCAATACACAATTGATAATTTGGCGTTGATTGCTGTAACGTACACTCTTTGATGCCCACTGAGAATGCTTCGTGCAGTTGTTTGAACATATTCTGCGATGATTTCTCGTAGGCCGGTATCAGTGTGCTGGACATGGACTCAACGAAGGCTGCCTGCAGACTACCCTGTACGCCCAACAACACAGATTTGCCAAACGCATCGATGATATTCTAGAATCAAAAGACATCATGAAAAATTCGCTGCCAAAAACGACTGCACAACAAAATTGTATTGTGGGATTTTCGTACTTTGCTGTTGCACACTTGCGCAATGTTGTCCTTCAACATTAAATCGAATGCGGTCAGTTTTTGAGCCACGTCCATTTGGATTTGCTGCTGCAGGTGGTCGATTTTAGCGGCCAACATGGGCGCTAGCTGCCGTTGAATTTCGATGGTTATCACTTTTGACACGACCTCGCCCAGCTGTGTCAGCACATATTGATTCACAATCTGCATAAGGCTTTCGCGCAGCTCGCGATTCTGAGCCTCTCTATGGGATTTTACGAAAAAAGTTATTCAAATGAGAAGAGAAATCGCCGCATGTTAACATTATAAACTGTGCTAAGAATGCGAGAAGAAAGTCTTAAGCGCCTATGCTTCGGTTCGAGTACCCACCGTCCTGCCATAAATGCGGTTAGCTTTTTCTTATGCTCGTTTTCGTAGCGCTTCAGATATTGTTCCATCAGTTTGGACAATTGCATCTCTAGCTTAAACGAAAACTCCGACATGCTCTTTGACGAGGCCATCGGATTGGCCTTCTTCATTCCGGCAATTTCCATTTGCAGACTACTAATCTGCATCGATTGCAGCTTCACCAATTCTGAAAAAGAAAACAGTAAAAATAGCAGCCCAAAAAAATCATACTGTCAGTCTGCAAATCTGTACGCACCAAGTAATTGATTCATTTTCATGTTAATCTCAGCCAAGTCAGAGTTGGCGCTGCCTGCCGCATTGGCTATGCTCCCGCTGCTGCCGCCGATATTGTTGGTATTACCGCTGGTGGTGGTGCTGCTGACGAGCGTCGGTGGCACATGCGTGTTGCCCACCGACGAAGCGTTCACCGCCTGCGATATCAGATTAGCGGCGTTCTGCAACTCTGCCGAGTGCTTCGTGGTGACTTTGTGCACGTCCGGCACCTTGGGCCAGTTGGTGGCGCTCGATGGGGCCTTCGCGTTCGCATCCAATTCTATAATTACACCAAATTATTGGTAAAAATTCATTAAATTAGTAAATGTTAAGCTCTGCCATTTTCTACCTTTACCGGACACATCTGCCGTTGCGTCGACAGCAGTTTTGGCGGTGGTCTCCTCCAGCAATTCGTCTCCACTGTAGGAGCTCTTATCGTAGTCTTGCAGGGACATGATTTCCTGCACCTCGCGACTCGGACTGGAGCCGCCACTGGCCAAATTATCGCCCATGCTGCGAGCCATATGGTTTTCGATTGCTGAAGATGATAGAAATGGAAGTTACATTGTTTGTTTGGCGCACTTGTGCCGCAGACGCTTACCAATAAATTTTTTCTGCGCATCTAAGCTCTGCTTCAGCTGCATTTTCTGGTGCTCCTGGTCTTCGATAATCTTGTTGTTGACCAAATTTAGGATGTTCATGTTGTCCGGCTTGTTGGCGGGAGTTGCTTGACCGGCCACACTGGCCAGCATTAAAATCGTATTGAGCACTTCGGAACTCACGCAGTCAGGCGTTTTCTTTTCTGAAATTCGTAAAACGGGTAAACATGTTTGAGTCAATCGGCGCCAACTTATACAGGCGCTGTAGCTGAGTGTGCAACAGCTATTTCGTTTAACAACTTTTGGTTCAACCCACATATAAAACAACCCACGGTATAAATCAAACGAACTGTTAGCATTGGCACTATATGAAAGATCAACTTAGACATGCGCAAACACTACGGAAATACCAAACTTTTTGCTTACCATTTGAAGTGGAACTAAATGCATCGGGTGTCATGAGATTGACCTGCGTATAGCTCTTACCACCAGTCACCTGTGGTGAGGCGGTACGCGAGCGGGCGTCATTCAATTCGGCGATTACAGCCGACGGCACTGCCGAAGCCGCTGCTGCCACCGCCACAACCGAAGACGTGGTCGTTGTGGTCTGCACCGTTATTTGATTTCCCGCACCGCCGGCAGTAATGCCCAGAAGCGCTTCCAGCGCATTCTGTTCGCTCATCTCCTTCTCCTGTTTTACATTCGGAATGTCGTCTGGCGAGTCGGGCTCTTCGATCTTCACATTAACATTCTCCGTGCTATTCGAGTTCAAATGCTTATTATTCAAAACGCTGCCGCCGTCACTACCGCCGCTGGCCGCCCCAACCGCATCTAAGAGCAATGAATCGTTTGAGCCAGCCGCCGCGCCGCTCTCCAGCGACATGGTGCTCTTCACGTCCGTATTTTCAGCCACAGTTGGCTGGTAGAGTATGCGGCACTCTTGCATACTCTTAGATTGCACAATAAACATGCGCACCACCACGCAGTACGTCGAGTTGGTCTCCTCGTCATAATCGTCGAACTCCTCGCACAGGTAAGTGTCGTTGCCACACTTGTAACGCCGCACGGCAGCATCGACAATCGAAAACGACAGTATGCCCGAATTGAGCGGGAACTCGGATATACTTTTAATGAACACCTGCGGCGTGCTCAGCACACGCTTCGAGTGCACCTTCGAGCTGACCGCGCTACCCACGCTGCTGCTGCTCGTATCTCTAGTGTTGTTGCTCTCGTTGTCCGAATCCTTGGCGGAGGAACTGCTGTTGTTATTATTATTAACAATTTGCAGGATGTAGCAGGTTCGCGTCTCCAAGCTGGATATGACCAAGTACGACGAGGTTCGGTCAATTTCGGCAATGAAGCGTGCAGTCTTCTCCTCATTGGCGGTGGTGAGGGTGAGCGTCTGCAAGCACTCCCAGGTGCCGCAGTCCCAGACCTTGAATTCTGTATTGTAGGCAGCGCCAGTAATGGCATATTTCCAATAGGTGCTGATAACAAGCAAAAAAATTACATTAAAAAATGCATAATTATACAGCAATGCAATACGTACTCAGACACATTCTTGGTCAAATTGTCAAGGAAAAAGAAAGAAGAAATAGGTTTGCCGTTGTGCGGCTTCCACTGGTGCAAGCAGCGCGGCTCCTTATCGTGCATGTACACCTGGTAAAAGCGTATGACGCCGTCAGTGCTGCCCACACCGAGTGTGGACCCGTCCGGCGACAGCGCCACCCAACTAATGGTCAACATGTCATCGTAGACTTTCAAATATCCCGTGGTAATCGCATCAGTGCGAATTAGGCCAATCTGCAAGCAATAAAAGTTCGTTATGGTGAATATATGACTTTTTACCATTGCCAGCATGTGGGCTTCCACTTACACCGTACTCGGCCACAACGACATTTACATTAAAGCATTGCAGCATTGAGCCGCGCGCCCACACAATCAGTTGACTATCCTCGTCGTCCTCGCCAGGCACATCGATGTAGGGACACCAGGAGATCTTGTCATATTTGGGCGTGTAGTTGGCTAGTGGATCCTCCACCTTGATGATCAGATTGCACAGCAAGTTGCCTTCGTGCATGTTGATTTTGTGCACGTACAGCGAGTTCAAATCGATGGACGCCAGGATGTGTTCCTTCTCGATGTGCGCAAACTGCAGGTCGAGCACTTCGCCGGCCATGCCCTTGATCAGCGCACGCAAACTGGACTTGGCGTTGACGACCCGCACCATGCCCTCAACGCGAGAGACTTTATTGTTAACTGAAAAAAAGCCCAAACAATAGCACTGCCATTAATTTTTGCGAATATCATTGACACATTACTCAGATGACATTATTTAAAATTATTGGAATAGATTTGTTTTTTATAAATAAATACTGTGATAAAGATAAATACTTCATACAACTTTAACTATTTTTAAATAGGAACACTTTTGTATCATCACTGAGGTGTCAAATAGTGGTCAGTCAGCTTTTTCTAAAAGATTAAACATCTTTTCATTAACCAAGAAATTGGCTTTTTCTAAAAGATTACTAACAATTTTAAAATTCTTTGCAATAACTAGGGAATCGAGCTTCAATTGGATGCATACTCAACTTATTGGGAATATGGAGACCATTAAATAGTAAAAGAAGAACAGATCTTATTTGAAGCCTTCAACGACTTATAAAATTTAAGTAAGAAATATTTAATTGCAAGTGGTTGCAATTAAATATTTCTTTACTCTTCAACTTACCATTTATAACATACGCGATATGTTCGCCGTCCATGTGCACCGCTATCAGGTGTCCCGGGTAGTTCTTGATCTCCCACTTGTAGTCGACGATGTTCTTTAATTTCACCTTGGAAGATCCGTGATCATGGCTGCCCGGACTACCCACAACGGTGACGTGTTTGTCGACGATCTCGTGGCAGCACTGCTTGTCGCCGCCCTTGAAAACGCTGTAAATAAATTTGCATTTTTACCACATTAGGGCCCAACTGTAATATAAAGCCTGGCTGCAAACCCACATCACATTTGTTCCGGCGCCGGTGCCATTAATGTTGCTGTCCTCAACGCCGGCCACCGCTGCTGCTGCCACACCAACAGCGCCGTTAGCGGCTAACGATATTGATGAGGATGTCTGTACTGGTTGTTGTTGTTGCTGATGTTGCGGTTGAGCTGCGTAACTACTCATGTTGTTGTTGGTATTGCGCAAATCTGTGCTGCCACGCCCACGTATGTGTTGTAGTGTATTTCTCAAGAGCGTCAGTACGGTCAGCAGCGCTATTAACATTTACGCATGCACCAATTGGCGTACAAAACCGCACCAACGATTTCTGTTATTTTGATTTTTTTCGACCTTCTCAGGCTTTACTGCTTCTCCCTAAATGCAAAAATTGAAAATGGTGGAAGTGCTGCAGCGCTCCAAATAGCTCCTCCCTGCGGCGTTCGTGCGGCAAGTTAATCAAAGCTTCATTTACGGTGCGCCTTGTTGCACGGCAGCCAAGTTGAACAGTTTCCCCTAAAAATTGCACAAAAATTTTCGTTTTTATTTATTCTCAAACAATGGCGACTTTACGTATTAATATAATTCGCACTTTTCCCTCACTGGCGAAAAAAAACTTTTCAACGCCGTTTGGGGTAGCTGACATTTGCGGAAAGCAGCAAGGAAGTGAGAAAACGTCAAATGCAATAATAGTGTTGCCAGATGAAGTCTGATTAGTAGAAGGAATGTTCATTAAATTATTTCAGGGTTTCTTTTATCACAGTTTAGTTTAAAAGTTGAATAGTTTAATATAGTTAATTTTTATGAACAGATGCGCATTACATACAGAAGTATTGGTATTATTATAAGTGGTGAAGCACAGACTGCAGAAATGCACTTTTTCGATTTGAAAATATGGGCAGCACTGCCAGCTTTTGCCGGCTCCCTTTCCACGTTATTCATGTCAAAATTAGGGCTGCCAGGACTTGAAATGAAACAAAGCAAATGCAAGTAGTAACGCTATATGTGCAGATTTCGGGGAAATCCCAATCTGAAAGTACCAGGTAACTATAAAAAAACGTAAATGGATGCTACGTTCGTCACATTTCTATACTTTCAAGGAATTGGCAGATTGCAATAAGTGATTAATATATAATTTTAATCAACGTCAAGCGATTCCAAATATGTGTTTAGCATTTTGAAAGTTGAACTCCCTTATTAGTCTGATAAGCTTGCAGAAACTTGGACATGAGTTCTAACACTTCCAGAATAATACATTCAAATTTAACTTTCAATTAAAATTGATTAATGCATTGCTTATCATTTCCTTTCACCAGCCGATAATAAATCAACTCGATCAATGTACATTTATAAATGTTTTTATTCAACATACATTGTTCGTCATCTTTAATGTTTCCTTAAAATTTGCTTATTATCCACACAGTACACACATGCTCGTACATCATTAGCCCTCAGTTGTGTAATTTGACAACTCACTTTGCAGTTAAAATTCAATGCTGCAGTATTTCGATTTTCATAACAGAAAAAGTTTCGTTTCATTCGGCAAAATTTCACTTCAAGTTTAAAATTTTTAATAAGCAACAAAAATAAGTATATTTGTATGCATGTTTGCAGCATTGTTGCGTTAATATAGGTTTTTGTATTTTTGTGTTTTTTGTTTTGTTTTCGCCAACAATCCATAAACAAGTACTTGTATGCGCTAAAATACAATAAATACATTTTATTTGACTAATTAAAATTTTGTCATTGTTGTTGTTGCTAACTGCAGTAGCGGTACAATGTTTGCGACAGCAACCAAATTTCGATTACTGCTGGATGCGCGCTGAGCGTCTGTAACAAATCGGTTCCCAACAGTCAACATTGCAATGGTTTTAATCATTTGATCGCTTTTTACGATTATATTATTCTCGCTCGCTTGCAAACGCTTTCAATGGTTTGCCTTTTTTGGCGCATTTTGGTCAGTGAGCTTAAATTAATTAATTATGTGGAAAACAGTAGACGACCCAAACGGTGATCTTCACATGAATTTATTGTCAAGCAATGTCAGGCTGAGGACAGGGCACTTTTCATACATCCGTTCAGACATCATAAGCCAACAAAAATACTATTTAAACAACTATATCCGTACACATACATATGTATGTAAGTACGCCTGTAAGCGATCTGTAAAGCTATGCAAAAGGTTCAAATGTAAAATAAAATTTTGGAAGGATGTTACGACGGCTGTGGCAACAGTGTTTCATTAACAAAAATGGCCGAAACCTATAGGCAATTGAATTTGAATTGTTTTTGAGGTTATGCGTAACCGCAAACGAACAAATTTTAGGAACTAATTTGCCAATATCTGAAATAAATTGTACAAATTTGACTTTTTGAATGATGTGTTCTAAAAAGAAGGCATCTTTCAATAGATTTAAACTTTTCAATTTACAATATTTAGGAAAAGCTGATAGTTAAGAGAGGACAAGAAATTATAGACGCAATTATTTCTGTGACAATTTTAGTAAAATATAAAATTTTCCTATAGTCAACTGATTGATTGCGCCATGAAACTATGTTCATATAAATCAAATGAAAAAAACGTAATCTTCGCAAATTAACCCTAATTCCCAGAAGTGAGCCTCTCAGTCTCACTAAAGATTTCAAATGGTGATGAATCCAAAAGATTTCCGATATTTTTTATGTAATCTTCTAATGGAATGTAAGAATTATAATGCATTTATAAATTTAACATTTTAGACAGCTTTTGTACTTTTTACACAAATGTTTTTAGTCTCACTTCTGGGTTTACGTTACTTTTAAAATTCTGGGAATTAGGGTTAAAAAACAAATAATTGTAAACAATAATTTGGGTTGATGTGGCTTCAACGACAACTTAGTGGCACATTTTCTTCGGAGCTTTGCCTAACTTAGAGAGTAGGTATAAGTATGTCTAGATGAAATTTTATTAAGCATATAAAAACAATCAATAATCAATAAATATTTATATTTTAATTATTAAAAAACGGATAATGATAAGAAATACATAAGAAACCGAGTCTTAAATTCGTTTAAGATGATAAAGTAAAACGCTCAACAGTCATATATTCTTTTATGCAGAGCAGTTATTTAATCAATAAAAAATCACAAATTGTATTTTTAAAAATTATATAAATAAGCAAACAAAACAGTTGTCGCAATTGCTACAACTCAGTGCATCTGATCACACATGTATGTACATACATATGTGTAGAAAACTTTAGGCATGTTAAAACGGAACTTGACTCTCAGCTGATCAGATATTCTGATAATTTTTTTTTTGCTATATGATATATTTTAACCGACAACATTTTCAATTACTTTAGAAAGATAAGTATTTATATTTTTCGGCATTCGGCTTAAACAGTCAAAAATTGACATCTGAGGATAATTGAAACCAACACTTTTTGTTGCAGTTTTCAAAGTAGGTTTGGTCCGGTCGGGTGCTCTTGCCACAGCTGTCTCTACAGCCCCTTTTCGAACAGTCAATGCATAACAAACGTGTCTATAATAGATCATAATAGGTCATAGATCATTTCAATCGTTTTGCAGTCGAGCCTGCTTTGAGTTGCTGATTTCTTTCTTCTTTTGTGTGTGCTAAATAACTTTCGTTCAGTTATTCTCAACATTTACTTTCAAGGCTGGTCGTTATTAGTTTTTAATAGCAGTTTAGCACATTTTTCGCTTTTCGGTTTTGATTTTACATTTTTTATTTTGTAACTTTTTTAGGTCTATCACGTTTATAACAGTTGCTTATATCATTTCTTCTGCTTCTTTATCTGCCTACGCTTTAAATAACCTAATACAATGTATTAAAGAGTTTTGAGTTGGGAATTATTATTTAAAAAAATGTAGTAATGCTGGAAAAAGTTATACAAAGTTTGTCTAAAATGAATTTCAAACATACGCTAAGGAGATACAAATTGTTTGTATGTAAATTCGATTTGCTGTTTGTATGTAACGTTATGAGTAAGTGTGTGCCATATGAGTTTCGTTAGCTAAATGATTTATAAATTCTTTTTGCATGTATTGAAAGTAATATTTCATGTTGTAGCGGCTTATGAAATTATTTTTTAGCAAAATATGTGGATCAATTTTTGTTATGCTTGCTTAATGAAAATAACAAAATATATCGTTAAAAAAATAGAATTTTTTAGCATTCACTGCTGATCTTACATAAGTTGACTGCTTTGTGTTGTCGTCCTTAGTGTCTTATTGATTTCATTGATTTTCGATTAATTGTAATATTTCAATTGGCAAATTTATTCTTCTGAGAAATATACATTAACAGAGCTTTATTTTTTGTATAAATGTAAAATAAAAAACTTTATCCTCATGTTTAACTCAAGCCAAAGTTGAAACATAAATAAAGCAAAGTTTGCATTTGGAAAAAAATATACAAACAATATATGTACTTCAAGTTTTGTATTGTTGCTTCTTTGTCGGAATGAATATAGTGATTTTTACGTGCGCATATGTATGTATGTAGAGTTGTTGCCTTAGTTATGCTTTTATATTTGATTGTTGCTGGCGTTGATTATTTCTGCAGTTTTGCTGCGCATCTACTTCGTCGAAAACGAACGAACAAACAAACGAACGGAGAAACAAACAAATGTTGCAGTGTTAAACATTATTTAAATCGTAGAAAAATACACTAGAGTACATCAACTTTGAAATCAATTTGATACCTAAAATATTTTACATATTAGTAATTGTAGTATTTGTTATTGTAGTTACTGTAAATAGTGGTAGTACATTGTTGCAATAGTGATAGTGGTGGAAGTGATTTTCGAATAAAGATTTACTCCCCGCAATTGCCGGCGGCGCAATTTAAATTTCGTACATATTGTTACATACATAAATATATCAAATATCTGTATATATATGTGTGTGTGTGTGTATAGTATATAAAGGATTAATAACAATTCATACATTACATACATATATATGTATAACGCGTCTCTATAGTGTTGCACTATTTCTATTTTATTGCCGTTGCCGCATGCAGTATGCAATTAACTACACGCGCGCCCGTCCAACTCAATCAACGAATTATACAAGCACAAAATGTAGATGGAAAATAGTAACTGGAATTGCAACTTGCAAAAATATGACAAAAAAACTCTAAGTTCTCTACACATTACATGAGCGTGAGTGAGTGTTTGTGTTTAAACGTTGGAGTGTACGCCGGAGCTGCCCGAGCCGCCGGTCACATTCGCCGTCACTGGTGCCGAGATGGATGAGCTGGTGCGCATCGCCTGCTGCTGCGCATTGCTGGCAGCCGCTTCGCTCAGCGAAAGCGCCTCCATTTTCATGCGCAGTTCCTCCTTGCGCGTCTGCACGGACAGCAGCTCGTCGCTGAGGTCGTTGCACAGCCGCAGCAGCAGATTGTTTTGTTCGCGCAGATGACGCAGTACTTCGGCCATGTTGTTGTCCTGCTTGAAGGAGACATGTCGCAGCGTTTCACTGATGGCACTCACACGCTTCTCGTAGAGATCGGCATTTGGCAGTGCTGCAGCAGCCGGCGCAAGCTGTGGATGCTGCGCAATGGCAGTCGCACCGGCTGCACCAAACGGCGCCGGCATTGGTTGTTGCGCCCACTGGTAGAATGCTTGGGGCTGCTGCTGTACTTGTGTTGGCTGCTGCTGTGCTTCAGCCGGCTGCGTTGCTACAGGCGATTGCGAACTGCGCGGCGTGTTTGGTTTGCGATAGACTTCAAAGGCGGACACGCGCTGATTCGATTGCAATGAGAAGCGCGATGGTGGCAGTGCCACCGGCGCCGGGATTGTGGGTGCCGCCAACTGAGTCTGCGACGGCAAGGAATGCTGCTGTTGCTCCATGCTAAGCTCATTCTGCAGCAAAAATAAATTTTGCAATAAAACTGTCCTATTCGCCGCACATGTGCATACTTACCGCATTGGCTGTGCCGCCGTCGGGGAAATGCGTAAAATCAGCAAACCCGGCTGAAGTCTGCAAGTCGAAGCTGGTCTGTGCTGTCATCTGAAACAGAACATCGAATGTGTGAACGCTCAGGGCTGCGTAGCAAGTCAATGCTTACCTCGGGCTGCTGGCCAGACGGAGTGCAAATTTTGAATTTATTCAAGTCCAAGCTGCTACTGCGTCCGTGACGATGTGGTCGCGGCGGCGGCAATGGTGGCGGTTCTTTTTTGCTAACCAACGACGGCTGTTGCTGTGGTGCCGGCAATGGTTGCGGCTGGCTGCCATTCGAGAGTTCAGTGTCGCCGGCGCCCAGACCCAACGATGCTGATCCGCTGCCCACGCTACCAATGCTGGACTCGCGTTGGGGTGGCGGCGGCAGAGCGCCAATATTTTTCGTTGGCAGCTTCTTGGCTTGGGGACGTTGTATGGCGCGCAAATCGTTGTTCTGCAATGATTCGCGATTGAGGGCAGAGGCCGCAACAGTGACTACAGTGGCGGCGGCTGCAGCCGCACTGACCTGTTTAGGGCTGGAGTCGCGCAGCTGTGCACCTTCGTAAGCGTCCTGATTGAGAATATCGGCACTCGTTGTAGTTGATGTGTTTGCTACTGCGCCAGCTGTGAGATGAGCAAAAATGTATTAGTAAAATATTAAGGGAAAGTCACGTGCCATGGACTGACCTACTGGCGTTACCCGTAACGGAACCGGATGCAAGATTTGTGGATCCGAGACGACAGCCTGTGCTGTTCGTTGCATATCAAAATTGACTGGCTTGGGCCCGGGACTAGAAACGTTCGACGTAGGAGATTCAGTGAATTTAGTCCATTGCGTAGGCGGCACATCCTATGGAATACAATAACAAGAACATTTTGTATAAGTTTGTACAATATAAATTACGAAATTTGTTTTTGGTCAACGAGCTTTTCGAATTTATGGATCGAGTGCGACCACTCAACAACTAATTTTTAATTACCGTTGCCCACAAATTGCGATCCTTTGGTTTGGCCACTACCGCGGCCGTTGGCAAATTTGGAGGCGTCGAGGATGGCTCAACGCTTGGTGAATTCGAGATGCTGCGATTCTTCACTGGCGGCGGCAGTGGTGGCGGCGTTATTGTTGTGTGATTAGCTGCTGCGTTTTGGCCTTGCCGCGAATTTGTACTGGCCTGAAACGAAATTTGTATCGTTTAGTTTGTATTTTTTCTCTTTCTCGCTTCGATATATACCTGCGACGAAGCCGATAGCGAGCTAATGTTCATCACATTCTTTTCGTTGGCCGCACGCACACCAGCTGCGCTGCCCGCAGCAGCGGCTGCCACTGTCGTCGGTACGTTCGCACCAATGATTGTGTTGTCCGTATTGTCTTCCTCGTCATCGTCGTTTAGATGCAATAAGTCTGCCTCTGGCGGCTCCTGAGGCGGCAAAGGCGCGACGAGTGTTGTGTGCTGCAGCACACTGGGATACAAACAAGCCGGCAGCACGGCCGGCAGCGGAATATTGTTGCGCCGCAATACCACTAAATGCATGGCGGCCGTAAACTCAGCCAAACTCAACGCGCCATCACGAGTCACATCGCACAGCTGCCAGATATGTCGCAGCTCCTCGACCGGTATGCGCGACTTCTCAAAGAAAACTCTGAAACATCAATTGAAACAAATCAATGCTTTAAACTCAAAACGTTATGCTTGAAATTCACTCACCGCGCCACCTGGCCGGAGAGCAGCCCGTTGGCGTCATGCTGCACGGCTTTAAATTGTTTGAAGTAGTACTCTCGCTGTTCGGGCGTAATTTGGTATACCGTGTTCAGGTCGGCGTCGTTGTCATCATCGCTGCTGTGCCGATCAGACGACTCTTCCTCGGTTCCGAGTAGCTGCCGGTGCTCATCGCCCAGCAGGCCATGCCAAAGCGTCTCCTTGGCCCATGGTCGCTCGGCAACACTATTAGTCGGCGTGGGACTGTCGCTATTCGTACTCCAGGCCTCCGGTGAACCACGCCGGCGATGCTGTGGAACAAAAATGAGATAATTAATTTATACAATGGCTCATTTAATCACGTTGAATGCGCTGCAACCGCACACTGCGGCAACGCATCAGATAAGATAACTTTGATGAATCGGTTGTAATGTTTTGGAGTTTAAATGTTTACGCACTCCACTGTCTGTGCAATGCAGATAAGATAGACTAATGGATTGGGCTCACTCATACGCCATTCTAACGCTCATATTGATTTTTCTTGCTGTAGCAAGCTTAAGATTTTATTACCGCCTCACGACTGCTGCTGCCGGCTCCTATGCCGCCTTCAGCGCCTTCGCCATCGCCACAGCTGGACTCATTCTGTTCCACCTCCGAGTCCGTGCTGGGAACATCAGAGTTCGCGGCCGTTTCCTGCTGCAACTGCAGCTGCTGCTGCTGTGCGGCGGAATTACGTCGCGAGCCAGTCGCTGTGCCTTCCACGGGCCAGTCGTTGGGGGCCATGTTCCGGCGTGGCAGCGAATTCCTGCGGTCCGTTGCAGGCGGCGGCGGTATCGCATTCAGGCCATTAGACTGATACAAGGCGCCAGCTGCAATGGCAATGCTGTTGGCTTCAGCGCCACTAGGTGAGTCCTTCCAGCTGAAACGCGGCAGCGGCAACTGCATTGTTGCGGCAATGATTTCTTGTCGCAGTGGCATCGCGGCCTGGTAGGCGGCAATCAGTTTCAGACAAGCATAGAACTGGGAGCGCGAGACGTGCAATGCCGTGTCGGGAATACCAGCGATCGACGTGATCTGCTGAAATAAAGCAAACTTGAAACCAGGCAGCCTAGAAGAAACCCTATCGTACTACCTCCAGTATCACGTCGTTGGCGAGATTCGCGGACCGAAATAGTTCCGTCGCTTTGAGCATGGAAATTTTTCCAGTCTTTTCCACATCGCAGCACAGAAACAAATCGCTAAAGTAACGCGATTCAGTTTCAGTGAGTGACACCTCCATGGTGGTGGCGGCGACAACGGCGTAGTTGCTGGCGACGTCGTCGTCTTCTGTGTTGCTAATACTTGTTGCTGCAACAGGGAACTGCAAACTCCGAAATTAATGCAACGCCAACTGCTACAATCGCTTCTACTGGACTGCCAACGGCATCCATCCCCCCGCAGTGCAAGCAGCGCTCACGTTTTAAGACTCCTCTTGCTTACCTTTCTTTGCAGTGAAATTTTTTTTCACCAACACAGCCACTATACCCCCCTGCAAACGCACTCGTGCCCGTACAAAAACGCAATCGATCTATGTAATTTTCGTTAAACGCACTATTTGCGGCCCAAAATGCACAATTAATAAGAGTTAATTGGAATTTTTCCGCAAACTATGCGAAACCTATGGATTCTTTTCCGTCACTTCCTATTTCTTTTTCACACGAATGAAATTGTCAAATTGCTGCACAGTTTGACAGGCACTGACTGTGACGAGCAACTGGTACCTACGGGCCACTGAAGCAGTCCATTGTTTGTTGATGTTAGCGAAGAGAAAAAACTTAATATCACCAAAAACTCGCTGCGCTTGCTGGCGGTGTGGGGTGCCAGCCAGGTGGCTTTTGGAATTCAGAATAGGCCCATGTATTGGTAACTGTAATGGATGGAGGTGAAGTGAATGAACAAACGTTGGCATGTAATTATAATCGATTTTACGATTAAAACAGCAATTCGTAAACTTTCAAATAATGTAAATTTGAAAGCGGAAGGTGAAAGTTGCTGGTCTTGAGAACTTGCATAGGTTCCTTAGAACTTGGTGCTTAAGAAATATTTTAAAAGGTCTGGAAGCTCTGAAAAGCTTACAATCTTTCCTCTCAATGCAGAATGCATTTTTTCAGCTTTTTGAATAGTAAAAAGAATTCCAACGCCTATTAAATCTAATTTTCTTGAATTAAAAGCATTAAGCGAATTTAAAGCATTGTCTTACTTATGGTATTTGAATACCCAATTCTTGAATTAATCACACATTTTGAACTACAACATTTTCTGAAAATCATTCACTACTGCGAATAAGTTCCATTTGGTGTCGCAACAATTGCAACTGCAGCAAATATAAATGCATTTGGTCAAACATATGTTCCATGCTATTTTTAAAATAACAACTACTCTCGCTTGCAGCTGCAGTGAATTTTAAATTGTTCGCAAATTCGATCCGATTTTCGCCTGCTGGTCGGGTGAGTGCAGATTGTTGTTGCTGTTCATATTTGAATAATAATATAATTTCATAGTTTGAGTGCACTTAAAGTAAAAGTTGAGCTCTAAGCACAATGCCTGTTATTTAGGCTAATTTGCACTTTGTCAACTTGTTATACTTTGTCACTTTGTTATATATACAATTTCAATAATCTCATACGATTTCAGTATTGCATAACCCTTGAACAATGGCGCTGCCCGAAGGACTTGCGAATAATATGAAGAAATTTCAGGTGTGTTAAACGTAAATGAAAAATAGTAATGATTGGTAAATTCTTGATTCATTTAGGCGAAGAATGAGCTGCCGGTCTTTCTGAAAGGTGGCCCCGCCGATAAGATGCTATTTGGCTTGACCGTGGGACTGTGCGGGCTCGGCATAGCCAGCATGCTGCATATGATCTACACACTGGGTTTCAAGAAGAAGGCGGCTTAAGTGATTAGGTGAAAGTGCTTTTGGATTAATTATGCTTTAATGTGAATAAATACAACGAAACGTCTGCGTTTGTGTGCTGAAGTTCACGAATTTATTAAGAAACGAATTATGTTAATGTTTACTCTCAATGTTCTTCATTGATTACGACTGATTAGTCAAATTTATTTGGTGGGTAACTATTTTATTGTTTATAGTGAATGCAACTTGATACAAAATTAGGTTGTAGAATGCTTTGCAACCACATCCGCCATTTAAAACAATTATTGTTGCTTCTGCTCGGCGTTGAATGTAATTTGTTTACTTCCAAATTCTGTACATTTTTTCATTTCCGACAGTGTTTGAACTCTACCACCACTACAATCTTTACAAGAAATTCATGGCGCACAAAATACGGACTTGATAAATAAACGCCTGTTTTTTTTTGTTGTTTCCTACGAAATTGAACCAGCGCCAGCAGTGGCGGCTTAAGGTGCTCCGGGGCCCGGGGCGGCGACGGCTGAGGGAGCCCCCACAAAACGGTGCAGAATAAGTTTGCGTACAAAACTAATAACGGAATTCCGTTGCCAATGTTGCCAAATTGTTGCCATATTGTTGCCAAAGTTGTGTTGCCAAATTGTTGCCATATTGTTGCCAAATTGTTGCCAAATTGTTGCCAAATTGTTGCCATATTGTTAAATAAGTTGCCTACTTTCAGGCAGCTTTAAATGCTCTCTACAATGCCCCCACAAACTAGTTGGGTGTGTTTTGCAATGACTCTCAAACTATTCAAAATGTTGACAGCTGAAGGCAATTTTGATGATAAATATTGTCAAAGTTGTGCGATTATTTCCTGCTTTTGTGTTTTCGTAGAGTTGAGAAAAAATTTATTTTTAACGCAAAACGCTCACTCAAAATTGCAATTGTTGTGTTATTTGCAAGAGAAAATTGCTTCGCAGAATTTTGCTCAAAAACTGTAAGAAAATCGTCGACAGGGAGAGATCCGTGCAAGTGGAATAACCGATTTGGACCAGAATAAGCAGCAGCGCACGCAAAATTGCCAAAGTAAACACAGAACTAATGGAGGCCAACGACGAAGTGGTGGAACGACAGAAACTAGTGCCAAACGATGTGGAAACCGAGGAAGAGCCCAACAGCCAAACAACAGCACCCCAGAGCGCACCCAAATCAGCACCAACACCAGCCTCACCGACGGTGCCCAAAATCAATGTGAGTCTTGCCCCACACGCCATATACCACAACTATTGACGTTAATTTAAAAACTTATGCAAATTGGTTTGTTTTTGCACGCAGATTAAGAATATGTCCAGCGGCGATACGACACGCAGTCGCAATTCGGCTTCCTGCTCCATTGAGCGCACCACCTCCGACAAAGGCCAAACGTCCGCCAAGGTGACATACGTGAACGAGCGCCGCGCGCGCCCACATCTGCACGCCTCTAGCGGGGATGACCGCTCCGAGTTCAAGTCGCGACCGCGCAAGCTGCTGAAAGGTAAATGGGCGTGCCGCTAGCACGCACCCGCAACTCTTTCTCTCTCTCGCTGTGTGTGTGTGTGTGTGCCCTGTATACTTGCAGTCGCTTTGTTGCAGCGCCGCTTGTTGGTGTTTTGCATACTGCAGCAGAAGAAGCGCAGCTCCAGTCGGTCCACCGCTGATCCACGCTTTGTCGGTTGTGACGCGTCACTTTAACTACATACATACGTACAAATGTACCTTCTACGCTTTCGTCAGTCTTTTTTACGTCCTAACGTCTGTGTCGCTTACGTTCTTGCCAGCTGAACTTTCACACACTTGCGCTGCTGCAGTTGCCAATGCTATTACTCTGCCGACACACGTCTTAACACACACTCCCAAAAAAAATACACTTACAGTACATCGATGCTTTAATTAATTAGCAAATTGCTTTTTGTGTTCCTTTCTGTTGTCCTTTAACTAGATTACATTTTTCATGCCACTTGTTTCTGGCTTAAAGTCGCAAAAAGGCATTAAACGTTTTAGATTTATTGAACCCATTTCGGTTATAAATAATGGGCTTAAGCATTTTTCCACAATGCGGTGTGGTTTAAGATAGTGAAAAGGTGCGCCGGAACTTTGAATCAGGCAAATTAGTAAATAGTCGACGTAATGGTGAGCTAGTAAGCGGTAGCGTCTGTTGTTCTTGGTCATATTATATAATATCAAATTATTGTGACTAATTTGTTGCGTTCTTGCTTGTTTGTATCATCGGTCCATTGTTCTGGCAGTGGTGTTTAGTCTGATTAATGCCAAAAACTCAACTTGAAAGCAGTGAACTACTAGAAGAAGTCTTTATTTTGATTTATAATGGTTCATGCTAAGCACCTATGAGCATTTCAGGAAAAAATACGAATTAGAAGTGGACATGGCGCTCTGGTATGGGATTTGTAACGTCCAAATATGGGAAGAATCGTGTCTATACCTTTTAGGACACGTTTTGTGTGCAAAGATTTAGAACGCGTTTAAGTTTAAGGTTTTAAGTTAAACAGCAACTACGCGATTCAAGCACTAAAACGCTCTTTTCAACTTGGCACATGGTTTCACAATTAACAAACAAAAATGCAAAAGACAAATATACTTTCTAGAAGTATTTGCAAATATCGTTTACATAACAGCTGGATGCCCATTTTCAACTTCAACTTTTATTTGTTAAAACTTGCTACATTGTTTGTACAAGCATTCATGTCGTTATATCCCCGTATGAACCACTGTGCGTCCGCAGAGTTAATGTCAGCAACTATTCACTTCAGTGTTACAATTTCCGTTCACTGCTACAATTTGAGCGGTTCACTCACATTTCCCCCATTCCATTTGATGAAATTTAGAGTAGTTGAATGCCTTTCGTTTGCTTTGATTTGTTTTTGTTGGTTTTGTTAATTTTAATTTGATTTTGTATTTTTCCGTTTATTTTCATTTGATATTTTTCTACTTGTGGACTCTTAAATGCGTTTACGTGCGTCCTTTTGCGGCAAAATGCGCTCCGCAAATTGTGCGCACAATTGTGTTTAATACTCCACCACCACCACCAACAACAACAACAATAACAACCACACTATCAACATGAAAATGCGCTGCATTTGCCATGTCGCAGAAACTGCGGAGGCCGACGATGGCAGCAGCGAGCACAGCGTAAACAGCATCACCCTAATCAGCAGCGAGACATTCGACAATAACAGCAACAAAAGCCAAAGCAACAACCCTAACAGCATCAGCGACAATAACAACGATTCTAATAGTAACCACGACCACAGTCAGCACAAAAATAATAATAATAACAACAACAACAATAACGACAGTAATAAAGTGAAAAGCAACACACCGACAATAGTGCGCCGCAAGGCCAGCGGTGGACCGGTGCTGTCCAACACCAATGGCGGCGTCGGCGACAGCGACAAATTTGACGATCGCCCCATTAAACACCATTCGTTTGTCTCAGAAGTGCCGGACGTGAAGCACATGGAGCGTGCACTTTTGGGTCTGTTGGACGATTTCCACTCGGGCAAGTTGAAGGCATTTGGTGAGTCTGCACATTCGGCAACCGTTTGCACAAGAACTTGAACAATGTGTATTTTTGGCAGGCTCCGGCTGCACCATGGACCAGATGACAAAGATACGCGAACAGCAGGAAAGTCTCGCTAAGCTGCATTTCGAGTTGGCTGCCGCCGAGGAGGATTCGCTCGAGCACGGCAACGACTTCAATGCGGCCAAGGCGCAAGAGAACATGTTGCAGCTGGTGCAGCGCCTGGAGCAGCTGTCCATTTCGATTGAGCAGCTGCAGACCAGTCACACGGGACTTTGAGATATGGCCCCGCAGCCAGCAGCGCCGGTTGCTGCGCAGCTGTTGCTGTTCTTCTGATGCTAGACGATGTTCTTTTCAACTTTTTCGTGGGTGTTTTGATTCCCTTACGGAATTCTATCACTGCACAGTTGTACAACTGCGATTGTGTTTAGTCTAAGTTGTAGCTATTTAGTAGTTTAGCAGGAGTTTTATATGAAGCGGACATATACAAGAATATTTCGTATGTGTTAGTGTTAACAATTTTGCTTTTTTTTTTGCATAGACATTGATTGTATGTGCGCTGTGTGTCTGGCCGCTGCAACTGGCGGTAGCATCTTGTAATGTGTGGCGTTTGCAGTTGCTGTATGTTTTGTGCTCGAGCGATTGGCTTTTATTTCGTTTAATCGGAAAATATTCAACTAGATATATGCATGAATACTGTTTGAAATGAATTGAAATACAGAAAAGACTATTAGAGTATAAACAGTTGGAATTTGTTCTCAAAAGTAAGATGGTTGGGCGACCTGAAGTTGCAATGTTTAAGACATGATTCAATGATTCTTACTTGTTTGTAGAGGCTTAGTATGCAACGGCGAGTAAGTATGACTTTCGGTTACTTAATTGCTTTTAGTATGAGCTCAATAATTGCATTGGCCCACGCGCAATCTGACTGGCTGAGTACGATTGCGAAGCATATTTAATTGCAATGGATTATACGACTTCCATATCCTGTAGAGCCAAGGAGGGGAGACTTTTAAGTCACTTGCTGTTTCAATCAATTCGCCTACTAGGATCCAGTACTCCGGCTTGTCAAACGTATTTGTGGGCTTATGCCCATTTGTTTGCTGTTTCATTGAGTAAGAGCCGGAAGCCGTCACAACTATTAAAGACAATTTCAAAGTTCAACCCAGCTAAGCAGTCTTAGGTCATTCCCACGTGTTCCTGGACACAAGTCAGCATCGGACTTAAATGAATGTGTTAACCAGGTCAAAATGCTGAGGCCTGCACTACAAAATCGAAAACGCTTGCGCACAGTCTTTCAGTCAACCTGAACGATTTGTTTTCAGCGATTTGTATTGATGCTAATAAAACAATAATTGCATTTGTTGTATTTATTTCTTTTTATTTTATATATTTCATATATATATATATATATATATGTATATATATATTTGCAATAAATTTTTTATATATAGAATTTTTTTCATAATTTTCATTTATTTTATTTATTTTTATTATAATAAACAAATAATATATATATATTTATATATATAATTAATTATAATAAATTTTGTTTTAGTTGTTTTCATTTGTTTGCAGTTTGTGTTTGTTTTTTACTTCATTTCATTCATAATAATAGTAATAATTGTTTACAATACACCTCATACCATTACTAAATAATGCACATAGTTTTATTTTCTGTAATTTGTATTATTTTAAATTTACGCATCAACGCTATCATCAACATCATCAAATCATCATCATCATCATCATCGTAAGCATCCACTTCACCGTCGTCGACATCGGCGTCACCTGTGCCGACAACATTGTGTCTTCAACATTAGCTACGGCGCAAGTTTCATATCAAATCGAAGTAATACAAGAATTCATCAACTAGTTTCTAGTACGCTTTGCAGCAGCAGCTTCATCATCGTTAACATTGTAAGCATTAACAAAAACAAAATAAGAATTCATCAAAAATATCGGCAACGTTTGCCACACTAAGATAACCAACGGAAAAGCTTACGCACGTTGCTGCGGTTTCGTGTTGACATTTAAATTAGCATTGCTTTGCCTTTTGCTAACTGCTGCTGCTGCTGCCGCGTTCACCTTTACACAACGACATCGACTGCGTTTATTTTATTTTCGTTTAGTGATTTTTGTAATTTTTTAATATAATTTTTGCATTGGCTTTCTTCGTTTGCAGTTGCCTGTATAGGTTTGTGGCTTTATTTACTATCATACCGTTTTGTATATATATATATATTTATATATATATATATTTATATATATTTGTAGAAGTATATAAAATTGAAAAGTAAAAATAATCTTAAAGTTCGCTCAGCTCAGCGTCGTCGACTGCATTTACAATAAAAACGGAATTAGCTATAAAGATTCAAGTAGTAGTACGCGTGGTTTTGTATATACGAAACATTTATGCAGGCGTGTTGAGTGTTTGCGTGTGGCTGTGTGTGTGTGAGAGAGAGGATGTGAGTATGTACGTTGTTGTAATATTTCAGCTATGTATGTAGTTTAGTTCTTTTCAACAGTCATGCAAACTTTTCTAAATATAAAAATTAAAAATACGCTCAATGCGCTGCTGCGGCTGCATTCTTTTGCATGTTGCTTGTTACTGTTGGGTTTGTTGTTGCTGTTGACATACACACATATAGTACACCTACATGCGTATGTATTCAATTTACACATACATATGTACTACATATATACACGGCATATAACTACGGCGTGCCACTGGCGCCACCCACCAATGTACACAAAGTGGTTAGTCAAAGTCGCAGTGAATTCTCTGCTGCGCTCATCGACCGATTTTGGTTGGTCGGTTGTCAATTACTTGCACAAAGTTACTTTCATTTCAAATGTATAGTTTCTCTTTTCAAGTGTTTGTTTCTGGATTGTACAGTATTTAGTTGTGAAAAAGCATAGACAAATAATACAATAACAACAATAGTGGGCGTAAACGTAGCGATAGCGGAGTAGTACGTGCAGTAGTCAGCATAATCGTAATCATAATAATCATAATGATAAGTAATGGTATTAATCGTAGTAGGATTAGCTATAGTTGTGGTTGTTGTAGTTGTAGTAAAAAACTCGCCTAACACAACAAATAAATTGCAAATTTCATCCCGCTTCGTTCTTGTTTGTTTAGATTTTAATTTGTTTTTCGTTTCTTTTTTTGCTTTTTCAGTTTTACGTTTATTTTTGCAGCATTTGCTCTTTTTTATTAGTTGTTTGTTTGATTTCGTTTTACGCTTTTTATGCAAGTTTTTCATTTGTTTTCTTTACTTTTGTTTATACTCATTTGAAGCCAGAGAATTGATCGTTTAGTTTGTGAATATTTGAGAGCGTTGCAGTGAGCGTAAGTTTTTGTAAGAGCTGAAAGCGCGCGCGAAAAGGCAGGCACGCAGTGATCACACTTCGTGTGGCAAACAGCTCAAGAAAGTTGCCGCAAAGCGCAATGGTCCGGTTTGGCAGAATCTTAAGGGACTTGACAAAGCAATACTTTCAGTCGTAATTGAGAAAATTGCCATTTTGGTTAAGATAAATGATTCAATCATTTACACATTTATTTGGATAGGAAAGTTTTGTGAGAATTTTACATTCAAATATATGTAAATAACTTAAATTCGATTTAGTGTAAATCTTCAGCTGCAACTTTTTCAATTGAGACCGGAAATGATGTACATACAACAATTTAAAGTGCATAGTAATGATATCGTTTTTATATCTCGACTTTGCTTGAGATTTCTCTCTCTTTCGAGATAATTTGATTTCTTTAGATTTTGTTGTTGTAGCGCATCGAAAACATGTTGGATTCGTCGCTAAGCGTTCGATGTATGCAACTGGGCTGTTTTAGTTGCAACTTGCAACAATTGCGCAAAGCAGCTAAGCAACGTCTGCAGCTTTGTTTCTAAGCGTGAATGCAAATGGTTTTGTGTTTCTGTTTGATTTGATTAGTTTTCGTTGCGGCCAGCATGCAAAGTGCATGTGTATGTATGTAAGTGTATATACTTAAATATGCATCTTAACAGTAATACAAAAATATTTAAAATTCTTTTCATTCTCTGCCTTTATACACATACAATGCACAATAAGCCTTAAACAAGATAAAAGGAAAAAGGAGGAAATATGTAGTACGTTCATAAGAGTTGCAATATTCTCTATAGTTTTGTTTTTCTTCTTCTATATATGTAGGTAGGTATGTATGTTTGTATGTAAGTGGTAGTTGAATAATATTCATTACAGTTTTGTAAGCGATTACAAATAATAAAACCAGTAACTCTGCATAAATTCATAAATAAAAATCACTTTTGTTTCTGCCCGTTTTTGAGACGTGTTTGTATGTTTGTTTGTTTTTTGTTGTTGCAGTGCAAAAATTAGCAAGAAACTGAATGTGAGCATGTCCTGCAATTATGGAATTGTTTGTGTCTGTCTGAAATGTTACAAGCTGCTGCATAATCATAAAAATACGAACACACGGTCGCCGTTGCCACAGCACATCAATTATAGAACTTTTTAAAAGGTCCAGCAATCAATAGCGAAAACAGTGCACATCCAACAAATTACGCTAAAATGGTAAATAATACCGAGAAGAATGCATTAGAATGAACACAACTCATCACCGATTGCTACGCTTCGCAATGTGGCAAAATGTACGGATTTTGTGGGTTTCTACTAGCTAAAAATTAAAGCAGCAAAGCAAGGAAAATTGAACAAGTTAATAATATCACAGTTGCCAATTTTTTCTTATTGTTTTGTGTTTTGTGGTGTATATTTGTGTGTGTGTATGTGTGTGCATGCAAATTTGCACAACTGAGCAGTTTTCTGTTTACTGTAGCCGAACGAGAACCGCCACCTTGCACCTTCACACCGTCGAAAACTATTTCGCTTCGCCATACAACAAAGTTCACTGCTGCAATAATGCGCCATTAGTTGCTGCTATTTTTAAAAAGTTCTATTATTATCTGTCAATTTGGCAATTATCTATGGAATTGCACGATCGGAATTGCCTGGAAGCGTGAATTGCGCACTGTTCGGCCCGATGGCGATTGCACTTGGCGTTACTGGCCGCGTTGCGCCACTCACCACAACTCTACTCAACTCGACGATTGCCCCTAACGCATGAACATCTTGACCAGCGTGGCAAACAGGAAGGTAAAGAACAGGAATGACACCATGAAGATGACCGCCTTCTCCTGGTCCGAGAAGCGCTTTCGATTCGTGTACACCGACGTGAGCTTGCCTACGTAGCGGCGCATAGTACCGTTTTGAGCATGGTTCGATGCGTTGGTGTGCGCCAGCAGCGCATTGTTGGCCAGCAGGCTGTTGGCAGTGGCCGCCAGCAGTGTGGCCGTTGTGCTGGAGCTGACGTCGCCGTCGCTGCCCATGGCGCCATGGAACTGATGATGGTGGTGGTGGTGGTGGTGGTGCGGATCGTCGCATCCGGCGAAGTTCGCCGCCAATTCGTTGACCATGGCCGAGCCAAGCGGTATTAGGCCGATGGCGTTGGTACCGATTAGCAGTGTGCCAGCGCCGCTAGTGCTGGTGCTGCCACTGCTGCTGTTCGAGCTGACTGCCGAAGCGCTGACCGAGCGATGGTGCAGGCCGCCGGACGCGGCTCCGTTGTGGCGACTGTTGTGATGGGAATGGTGCGAGTGGTTGTGCGCGTGGTGCGCATGGTGAGCGCCGTGATGCGAATGGTGCGCATGATGGGAATGTCCGTGACAGGCCGCGGAGCCGGTCTGGTTGGCGCTGTTGCCGGCGGCCGTGGCAGCACTGCCGAACACGCCGGCGCTGCTCAGTAGGCTGCCGTCGATGGTGTCGAGCGTGGTAAGTGGCACTTGATAACGGAATGCTGAAGTATACTGGCCGGGCAGGTCGTCACCGGCACTGGTCACGCGTATGGGACACACGCGAAACTGGTACACGGCACCGGGCTCCAGGTTCTCAATTGTAAACTTCGTTTCGGGACCGCGGTATATCTGAAAGTGCAAAAGTGTTTTGAGTATTGTCGTTTGAATTGTTGTTGTTGGCCGTTTTTTACAGACCTTCTTGAATTCGCCATCTTTGCCGATGGCATACTGCAGCGTGTACTCGACGCGATCACTGAATGTGTTCTTTGAGCTCTGCCATTCGAGTGTGAGCGGCACGCCCAGTGATAGATTGCCCAGTCCGGCAATGAAGCTGGTCGGCGTCTCGGGCAGCATGCCCGACGGTATGAAACCAGTGGAAGTAGCCCCGGCACCGCTGGGACCTAGAAGGCAGACGCCGCCCTCGAAAGCGACGCGCGGCGCCTTTATGCTGCTGGGCAGCGTGGCCGTCGTACTGAAGACGTACTCTTCAGAGTAGTCGCCGACGCCAGCACGGTCGGTGCTAGCGTAGATGCGGAATGTGTAGGCAGTACGCTCCTGCAGCTTGTTCACCTTACACATGCAATTAGTGCCCGAGTAGACGATCTGGAACTCCTTGGCGCGCTGCACGTACATCTCCACGTAGTACTTGGTGAAGTCAGGATTACGGCCATCGCCCCATTTCAGTTTGATGAAGTTGTGTCCCACGCCGGTGCACTCCAGCGTCGGCGGCGCTGGCGGCGAAGGTAGCGTGGTGAGTTTGGAGAACGCCGAGTAAGGTCCCGCGCCAATGGCATTCAGGGCTTGCACACGGAACTTGTACGTGGTCTCGGGCGCCAGACCCCTGACCGTGTACTCGGTACTTGCGTCTGTGGTGGTGATGGAGTGCTCGGCGTACTCGATGGTGTAGGCGGTGATGGGCGAGCCGTTGCACTCCGGCTGCGTCCAGTTGAGCGACACTTCGTTGGCGGTAAATTCGCAGTCTTTGATTTGCGGCGCGGCGGGTACCGCGGCCGGCGTCTTAGCGTTGACGGTCGCCGACCACTTGCTCACGCCCGCCACATTGCTGGCATTCACGCGGAAGTAGTAGACGGTAAAGGGCAACAGGCTGCGCAGATCAGCGCTGGTCTGCGCACCCTGGTAGCACATTTGGTAGGTGGACGCAGCGGGTGGCCCAGTCGCTGTGATCGCTGTCGTCGCAGCTTCTGTGGCCAACTCGTGGTCGTGGGGAATGGTAGCGCTCTCTAGACGATACTCGGAGATGGGTGCTCCGTTGCAGCCCGGCTCGTGCCAGCTGACCAGAAGGTGTGTTGCCGACTTAACCACTACACGTGGCGCTAGGGGCGAATTCGGAGGCGCTGCCGCAGACGAGAAGCGGAACCATGAAGACCAGGCGCCCGCGCCGATGCGGTTAATGGCGCGCACTTGCACCTCATATGCGCAGCCGGGCTGCAGATCCTTCACGACACAGTACGCATCCTTGCCGCGGTAGACGATAGCAGACGTCTCCGTCTGGTCGGACATCTCGAATTGTACTTCGGCGGGCCGACGCAGTTGCATCTCGAACTCCAGTACTGGCGCTCCGCCGTTGTAGTCGGGTTTGTCCAGGCGCAGCACCGCAGCATATGGCCCGGGCGGGTTGTCGTAGTAGGGTGGTGGCGGCGCGGCAGGTACGATAGCTTCCGAAGTGATGTGCGCCACTTCCGAATAGGGGCCGACCCCGGCCGGACCCTCACACGAGGCCCGCAGCTGATACGTTGTACCCGGCTGAAGGCGATCACAAGTAGTTTCCGTCTCAGCGCCGGAGTAGATACGCTCAAACTTCTGACCTGACGTGATCTCGAGGAAGTAGCGCACTATGTCGGCGCCGCCGGTGTCGGTGGGCGGCTCCCAGCGCGCTCGGAAGTGCGTGCCGTGGATTTTGCCTTTGACGTGCGGCTTTCCAGGTCGCCCCGGACGCTCGGGCTGTGTCTTGTAGCTGACTTCGTTCGACCAGGGCGAGGCACCAGCCTCGTTCTCCGCTCGCAAGCGGAACTGATAAGACGTGGCGCGTCGCAGTTGACAGCATTCGTAGACGATCTCGGCTCCGTTGTACATGGTGAGGTAGCCATGGCCCGATTCGCGATCGAGCATTTGCAACACATAGTCTCCATCCTGTTGGCGGCGTTCCCACACTAGATGCAGCGTGGACGAGCTGAGCGCCTGCAGCGTGGGTGGCTTGGGCGCGGTCGGCGGGTTGCCAGTAGTGCTGTACGTACAGATTGGCGAGTATAACGACGGGCCCACCTCGTTGATGGCCGCTAAACGGAAGTGGTACACTGTAGAGGGCTGCAGCTTGTTGAGAATATAGTGTTTCCCTTTGGTCTTCGTCGCCTCGACGAAGTGCAGTTCGGCGACAGTCGTGGTGGTGGCGACATCGGTGGCGGCGGCACTGAGACGAGCCGCCTTCGCAGTTTTACCCTCGTCGTACTCCAGTAGGTAGTGTTGAATAGGCGCACCGTTCGCCTGCGGATTTGTCCAACGCAAATGGAGGGAGTTTTTTGTGCTCATCACCAGCTTGGGCGGCAGCGGCTGATCCGGCTCGCAGGCTGGCGTGGTGAATTCAGTCGGTTCGGACGCGGAGCCCTCCAGCTTCTCATAGTGAACCTGCAATACATATACACAATAAGAAAGAAGTAACACCATCTCTGTTCATTAGATATGCCGCAGCGAAGCAGCTCACTTACTTGCAGACGCACCACGTACACCTGACCTGGCTGCAGATCTTGCACAATGCAGTCGTACGATTCGCCCTTGTACAGGCTCTTGTACTTGCACTCCTTGGCGCGATCGCTAAGAAGTACGTTGTAGCGCAGATCACGTGTGTTGATCAGAGGATCCGTGATCGCGGGCGCTTCCCAGATGATCTTTGCCGAGCGTGAGGTGATGTCGACCACCTGG
This sequence comes from Melieria crassipennis, assembly GCA_963668005.1. NCBI lineage: Eukaryota > Metazoa > Arthropoda > Insecta > Diptera > Ulidiidae > Melieria > Melieria crassipennis. Next base: position 13,336,421 of record OY764961.1, read on the forward strand.
AACAGAGAGGGGGGGGGGTGATAGAATACTTTGTGGATTTGTAAGTGGTGATTGCGCGACAGACCTCTGGCTTTTGTATTGCCGACAGTTGATCAATAATTGACGCCTGGTAATCTTCCTCGTCTTCGGCTACGCTCGATGTGTTATCTTCGCCATCTTCAGACGTTCCCACCGAGGAGGCGCCACCGCCCACACCACTGCTAGCAGTGTTGCTGCTCAGGTGCTGCGCATTAACTGGCACCGTGCCGTTGCGTTGCGACATGCGGCGCATGTGGTTGTTGTGGTTATTGAGCTGTTGTTGCTGCTGCTGCTGTTGCTGGTGATACTGATTGTGGTTGTAGGGGTGATGGTTGTGACTGTTGGCGTTGTTGTTGTTGCTGCTGCTGTTGGCGGATGTGAGTGTGGTAGTTGCGGCGGTCGTTGTGAGCGTTATTATCGCAGCCGGAGTCGATTGGCTACTGCTGCCATTGCCACTGGCACCACTGCTGGAGGAGACGTGACTGTGATGGCCATTCAGATCGTTGCGACGCGGTGAAGGTGAATGTGCTGGCGTGGACATTGCTGAATCTGCGGAGCAAATAATACGAGAATTAGTGGAAAGGCAATGAAAATCGTGCCACGCTGGCAACTCACTAAATTCGCGTTGCTTTTCCAGCTTGCGCAACAGTTTGGTGTGCTGGCGTTGGCTGCGCTCGTCCTTGTGGTAGCTGCCGGGCGGCGAAGGCGAGTGCGGGGAATGTGACATGGGTTGCTGTGGTGGTGTTTGCTGCGGTTGAGGTGGCGGCGGCGCTGCCGACTGCTGCTGCTGTTGCGGCGGCTGCAGGTGACCGCTGGACAGGGCGTGGAAGTGCGCCGGTCCGCCGCCAGGTCCGGGTGGAAAACCCGTGGGCAGCTGCGGATAAAAGTGCGACGAACCGTTTGCGGTCAACTGCAAAGAGAAAATGCACAATTTAAACACTTGTTTTGTTGGCATTGAGAATTACAAAGGCAATTAAAACAAGTAGCTACTTCAGCATCGATGGTTGCAGCAGGCACATTTGCTGACTTGGCACGATTCTTCTTTTGCTTTGGTTTATCGTTCGTTGCCATTACTCCAGTAGAGTATTTACAAGAATAATGCAATAAACTGAACTCGAGGTATGTTCCGCGGACACGCTTAACTCTATTGACGTGGTATCGACACACTGGCACAAAGCGCTAAGCTTCTATTTGATAGCGAAAAACTGTCCACGTAGCAGAGCAAACGAAATCGTTTCGAGCCTGCCATTCGTTGACGTTCTCCCACTTTTATTTACTTTTTGTTGCCAGATATCTGTTCTTTTCACTTTTTCCATTTGTTATTAATTTTTATTTGCTGTTATCTGTGTTGTTGTTGCGCTAGTAGTTCCGCTTCTTGCTGCTATGGTGTTTTGTTGTTGTCTTGCTGTATTTCATTTCAGTGGTATTATTTAATGGTTTTTTTCTATATGCCTTCGCACAAATGTTTGAAGCAAAACAATGGAAAGCGCAATAACAACAGGTGTCAGCGTTGCCAACTAGCTTGTTTTTGACTATCTGATAGGAACTTTGTGACAGAACGCAATAATTTCATGAAAATTTTATAACTGTTTTTTTATTTAAATTAATGGTGTTGTGTTTCTCTTGTAACAATTACCAGACTTCAGTTACTAAGTGTGATACTTATTAGAAACTAAAGTTTTTTGTTGCAATATATTAAGAATACTTGATTTTTTTTTAACGTTGGCTAATTTTTAGATTGCTAAAAATTCTCATTATATGAAAAGAAGACCAATATTTGCAGAGTTATCGATTCCGCCTGTATCCAAAATGAAAATGAAGCTCAGACATTCCGATCGAGTCTCAGTTACGCTAGTTTCCGAGTTAGGAGGTGATATTCGCTCTAGTGCAGTGAAGTGGTCTCTCTTAAAAATGAACTTGTGTTACTTTTTGGCTATCAAAAGGGTTCAACGACCGCTAAAAGCAGCAAGAAGATACTACATATATTTGTGTGTATCAATTTGCAGACAGTTGAAGACAAGTTGTATTACATTATTCCCTTTTATTATGCGCAAAATTATTTATTCACTGCCAACCGTTGTAAACACAATTCGACACACTGAACTGTGTATATTTGAGCTTATAGCCAGCTGATTTGTTATCCTTTCTAATTGCGGGCGAATGCAATGCGCGAAACACGTTCGCGTACCAGCATCAGCCACACGACGCACCCGAGCCGCGCGCACTGTGTGGATTGTGCCACTAATTGCATAAGCGTCATTAGAAACCGTTGGCGGTTCGTGTGTTGGTTGGTTGGCTGTATTTTCGGTTAAGTGAACGATTTGCAAGCAGATAAGTCCACATTCGCACGGATATCAGCATTACGGCCGTTCGCACCATAGGTCCGTTGCGGTCGGCGAATGCGGAGCTGCGTGTTGGCGGCACTGTTAGACGCTGGTGCAACTGTTCGCCGCTTTGCGGTGACTGCAAAAATCTGCATTCAATTTTTCTTTTTCATATCTCGCACTAAATGTGAATGGGCACGAATTGAATTTGCTTATCAAGTAGGAAAACAAGATTTTTAATGAGTTGCTCCACACTGCAAATGACTCCAGACCGCTGCTGACACAGCCACAAAGTGGCGGCGATTAGCAAACGAGGCCAGAGCACAAAATGGAATAGCAAGAAAAGAAAAACTCCATTTGGCTGGTGCGAATGAACGGCAAGCGGCTGGTGGCCGTGCCAGCAGACCGCAGTTGGAGAACACTTTGAGTGGCTGAGCTGCAGCAGCATTGAAACGCTGGATTGCCGGCCAGGCTGTCGTGGCAGATGCGAGCGCTGCGCCCACGAATGCCACGTTCTTGGCCATAACGTGATTGCGCAAAATAGAAATTTAATCCGTAACGGCAACACACAGAACAGCCAACAAACGAGTTGGCCAACAAAATACTATATAGCCCGAAGTCGGCTGCAAAATGTAGAGCCAACATTTTGGTGAACACGCGCACAAAAGCGACCAACAAAGACGGCAGAGATGAAAGCCGAATTCGCACTCTGGACTAAACTAACCTAACCTAACAACGGCCAGACCGAAGCAAACGCGAATAACCACAACTCTAATGGTGTTTATGGCTTGAGGTCGCCTGGAGCAAGTTCTACATAAAACATGAACGCCAAATGCAGTGAAGCTGCCGCTACGGCAATCCAGAAAATGCAATGCAAAAACAAAAACTGGGATCGAGGACAAATTTCAACCGAACTGAAAACTTTACAACAACAACAAGTTAACCAACCAAAAAAAAAAGGTATAAACCCGTCTGCGAAAGTTGATCTTGTTTGGCAAAAGAGTTAACAAAATGAGAAAAAATACGATGCAACAGAAGGAATGTGACCGTTGATGTTGATGTAGTTGTTTTTGGGTGAAAAACAAAAACAACTCCAACCAGTGTGTACGGTTTGCTCAAAGATGAGTGTTGAATATTTGTTTGCGCTTGAATAAGTCGTTGTATCACTTTACTGTTGTGCTTGCGAACATAAATACGAAACACGTTTTTAAAATTGCTGATTTTGGCTAAAAAAAAAATTGCAAAAAATTGCGTATTTAAGCTGAACTTTTGTTGGAAAGTGTGTTCATTAAATGCTGTGAAGTAAGACCAGAGCTGGAATCGTGGTTATCGTTCCCTCTCTATGATCAATGAATATTGAATTGGAAACAGCTTTTGAGTAGAAATAAATTTAAAAGGTCTACAACCTTGATGGACTTTATAAAGAAATCTTTCGTAAGAGGATGGTGACTTCAAATCTTCATTAAACTAGGCCATCATACATGCACAGGGCTCCTTATAGATTTGGCAATGAAAGTACAATTTGAAGCTGAATCTAAAGACAGAAGAATCCTGAAAATATTTCAGTAAAACAAAGATAATGCTGTAATCACCGCCTGACACTTGAAGTCAACCAACTGTTCTGTTAAATTCTAAACAGTCATCTGTCCCTAAGGAGGTTTATAACCCAAGTTCAGTATTTGAAGGATTTCATGTATTTATTAAATTAAATCTGCTCTAGAAAGCCTGTTCCAAAAACACTACAATGTCCATAATTTCATTTACTTATAGTGCAAATACTAAAAATTCATTCATACTTTAATATTCACAGAGATGTCTAATTATTAAATTATTATTTAATTTTTCACTGTTGCTTTCACACAATTGTTTTGAATACGTAAAACAACACATCGTCATATTCGCAGAGATTTCCAACACTCATTTCAGAGAAGTCGAATGTTTCATGGAAACTTGAAAATTATTTTGCTGATTCTTTTGCTTCTGCATCACAAATTCAGCGACTTTTGGCATCAAAATTAATTAAATCTGAGCAGACAATGGCTTAAGTAATTTTGCACACAGACACACATCGCTTGTTCTAAAAGGCGAAAACAAAAACAAAAACCCCAAATTCCAATGAAAACCTATTCATAACACAGATTCCTAGGAAGTGGTTAAAACTGAAGCAAATCACAAATGCCAGAAAATTGGGTCAAAGTTAATGAGTTTGTATGAGTGGCTGGTTGTGGTATGCAACGGAAATGAGCATTCAACACAACAGGCGTTAAATCTGAATGTAAAACAATAAAAACGAAAAATATCAAAAATAAGTATCATCAACAATAAAGGTCATACATACAGTTGAGGTTATGACGAAAACAAACAAAAAAAAAAAATAAAAATACTGTCAGTACTTAACAAAAAAAAAAAATTGCACAAAGCGAGTACAAAGAAAATAAAAATGATTAAGTAAAATGCAAACAAAGATTAACATTTAACAAAATAAAATAAAATAAAAAAATTTGCATATCTTAGCGCTGCTGCTTTTGTTTTTGTGTAATACTAAGTATATTGTTGTTGTTTTTGTTGTTGTTGTTTTTGCGGCCACTACATATAACTGCTGCTTTAATGAAACTATCAACGGCAATCGTTGCATGTGAATTGAATGCTTTTGCCGGTTATGTGCGCTAAAATGAAAAAAAAAAACACAAAACAACAATAACAAAAGCAACGCAAAAATAGCATTCGGAATTTCGAGCATTTATTATTTTGGGTATTTTCAGCGCTCTGTTGCATAACAGTTAACGATTAAACCCAAAGCCTGAAAGCAGATGAAAAAAAAAATAATCCACACAGACAGCGCGAAGCGCCAAGCAGACACGCAGACAATTTGCTATGCAAAATTAGCATACAATGCCATTTGTAAGTTTTTCCCCACACCGCCTGCTGGCGTATTCTGCAACATTGCGGAAGACAAGTGCGGCAAACAAAAAAAACAAACAAAAACAAATAATTAAAAAATCAACAAAAACGACTAAAGTGCGAGAAAAATTGCATGCGATATATTTTCAGACAAATAAGCAGAAACCACATAAATTCAAGAAATAATACAAGAAACCAAGCAAAGGCTGCCAACGAGATTATGGTTGTTACCAAATTAACAATGTTAACAACCTTACTGACAACAACAACAACAATAACAACAATTACAATGCGCAGCGGCACTTTCATTTCGGCTGCGAAGCGTAACGAATTTTGTGGTATCCAAATTTTTTTCTATTGTTCAATGCTTGAGAAGTTTTGCGGCGTTGGCTGTGACGGTGTCGATGAATGCGCAATTTTTGGTTGAAATGAAAACGAAATGTAACGCAAACACACACCTTTTCATTAATTTACTGAAAGCTTAATGGTTTGGGGAAAGCAGTAAGTCACACCCTAAAATTAAGCGACGTGTCAGCAAGCATACACGGGGGGGGGGGGGGGGGGGGGGCTGGGAAGCAAACGACTTTCGACTTGCATGATAACTAATCAAAAGCGTGGTGTGAAAATATTTGAAAAGGTTGGCGTAAACAAAGTTTAATGAAATGATGACGTAATGTGATATAGCTTTAAGGTCGTTAATGCCCATTCTTTGAGCTTCAGACCCTTGCAAGCGAGATAAAATAATAAAAATTGTAAGTTGACTCTTTTAAGGCAAACACTTTCATTGGTTTCGAAAGACTGTAAGGAGACAAGGCTTTGGTGATAGATTTTGTGAACTTAGTAATGTATAATAGTCGAAGAAAAACAGTTTTTTTTATTTGAAGTAGGTGTCTGTGCTCGCTATATTTAATATTTTCTAGCATCAATAAGTTTTGACGAAATAAATTTTTGTTAAAGTTAATTTTAAGTAGAGTTGTGACAATTTTAGTATATATTTTCAAATAAAAAAATTATTTTCGAATTTTCAAAATTTTTCTTTCAACTTTTTAACTGTCATTTATAATTATTAAATTCAGCAAAAGTGACATAACTTAAAATAATTCGGTAATTATTGAATTAAAATATCATCAAAAAAGTAACAACTCAAAATTTTGGATTTTCTAGTTTAAAATAAAAAACAAATCGTTGTAACCTATCCTAAAGCATAATCTGTAGGGATTTTCTACTAAACGGTCTATACGTTATTAAAAAAAAATGTTTATTCAGCCCAAAAACAGTTTTTTGCGTTTCCTGAAAAATTCAAAATTTTGAGTTGTGTCACTTTTGTAGTGGGTGTGCGATATATCCATACATGAATAAATTACCTTCATTTTACCATACTGAAGTCGACTTTTAGGGGGTGTCGTGTGTTCCTATTCGATTACTGTTGTCTAGTAATTTTTTTTTCGCTTGCAATTTTTTGTATATGGCAAAGTAACTATATTTACTTATCTTTATGACTTGAAATACGACAAACTAACTAACGCGCACAATGTCAGCAGCCACAATTTGAATACAATAAATTCACAAGTTAGTTTTTGTTTGTGCACTAAAGTAACAAAACGATTGTAAAAAATTATAGTACAATTATTACTAACTTCTGGGTGAAACAAAATAGAAAACAAAACAACAACTGGGACGTTTTCTGTTGGGCACAAAATATGTCACTTGTAGCCAGAACTGACCTAACTGGGCTTAGTTATATTGAGGTGCATTCATTGCTCAAATGAAACAATACTAAAAACTGTAAATTTAAAATTATTCTGTATTATTATTCTATATAAGGTGTAGAAATCATTATTCTACAATTTTGTAGTTTTGCTTAGACACATACACACACACACACACACACATTAATCACACTTGTGACGCGCATATTTAATTCAGTTTTAATTCAACTCATTACTTGCACTTGCTGCCGAGAATTCATGCCCTCCTTGACTCGAGTTCAATTTGAGAAAATACAATAAACAAGCAATGAATAACAAATTTAAAGAGCTGACATTTGAATTACGATTTGCATATCGAAGTGGAGGCATTTTGTTTCGGCTTTGTTTTTGTTTTAAGTACGAGTGCGATACATATTTACTCTGCACACATATCATCACTGCATCAAAGCTTATTAACCATCATTGCTGGCAATGAACGTTGAAGTTTGCAGCAAACAATTTAACAACTTTATTTGGTTGTTAACGTTTATTCAGATTTAGTAAAATTTTCTTTATAGCGAACAATGCAATTGTCACAATTGCTGAACTGTCATTGAAGGCAAGAATTAAGTAAAAATAATTCCAGCGTTGTAAAGTTGCAGTTGAATTATTTGAATTGTGAATCGAAGGGGGGGACCTTGGCTTAAAGCTTAAAATATTTAGTTATAGATATTGAAACAGGCATTGAAATTATCTTTTATATCTCAATAATAGATAACGTAGAGTTGTTTCAAGATTTTTGAATGTTAATGATGATTTTTGTGTACGATCCAGGAATTCTTAGAGAAAGAACAGTAATTGATTTTTTCTCTGAACTTTTCCCAACGTAAGAAAATTACATTCATTTGGTTTAAGTTTTTACTCATTGACATATGATATAAGGCTACACATAATAGTAAATATATAAAGATTTTCTGCAAGATTCAGATATGAGTTCACGTTAACTCATTTTAATGCTAATTTCTGAGTGATGATGTTGGGAAATGGGTTCTTGTTGTGTAGTTTCAATGAACTTGTTCTCTTCTTGAATTTTAACTAAACAAATAAACTAAACATTCATTAAAAATATTAATTCTTTAATTATGTTTCATTTTAAAACGCTCAAAAAATGGTATTGCAAAAAGAATTCTGGCACATTTGGGTTTATGAAACATTGAAACAGTTTCTGTCTATCAGTTAACTTGCAAGCAACTGTGGATCAATTCAAATAGAAGGAGAGAGAATTGTCTACACCAAACACGAGGCTCAGCTAAGTAGTTTTGATCTCATATGATGGTCAGTGACGTTAAAGTTATTTGAGAGGAGTTTAAACCCCCTAAAACGCCCCTTATGTGCACCACTGATGATGGTGTGGAACTTTTTCTCCTAACGAACCCAACCAGTTAGTGCCGTTGATAGTCATGTTGAAAGTTCTCTTCTCTTTGGAAGAAGTTGTTCAAAGATCGTTTTTCTTTACCTCTAGAACTCGACAAGTTCTAGTAATTATACCTGTGTTCATATAAAGTAATGACCCGAAAAACACTCATCAAAGGTCTTCTATGTTTGTATACATTGTGACCGAAAAGTTTCCGGAAATTCTCATTTAAAATTCGCGCGCTGTATATTTTTCGATATTTTAAGTTTCTGTAGGTTGGTAGCACTGTCCTTAATTACTATGCCAAAAATGAGCGCGATCTGTCAGACAGTTTGTTTACGGCAGCTGTTGAAACCAGTTCACCTCAGTAGTGCGTTGCGACAAAAACAATGGGACAAAATATTGAACAAAGAGTTTGCATCAAATTTTGTGTTTCGAACGAAATTTCGTGTGCAGAATCGTTGCGAATGCTACAAAAGGCTTATGGGGAATCAGTTTTATCGAAAACTCAAGTTTATGAGTGGTACAAAGCCTTTCAGGACGGTCGTACGACCGTCGAAGACATGCCGCGTTCTGGACGACCTTCGACCTCTACCACCGACGAAAACATTGAAAAGGCAAAGGAAATCGTGCTCCCAAATCGTCATGTGAGTGTTAGAGAGATAGCACGAGAGCTAGGCATCGGTCGTGAGATGGCTCGTTTCATTTTGGTGGACAATTTGTGTATGCGACGCGTCAACGCTCGGCTTGTTCCGATTCACCTCAATTTGTTCCAAAAACACCATCGTGAACAGGTCTCGTTAGACATGATTTTAAGGCCAAACATTCAATAAATACCATCGAACAGCCACCGTATTCACCTGATCTTGCACCGTGTGACTTTTTCCTGTTTCCCAAACTCAAATTACCACTCAGAGGAACGCGTTTTGAATCCATAGAAGACGTAAAACAGAATTCGCAGAGGGAACTCAAAGCCATACCGGAAAGCGCCTATAAAAAATGTTTTGATGATTGGAAGAAACGTTGGCATATGTGTATCGCTTCTAATGGAGCATATTTTGAAGGAGATAAAATAAATATTGATGAAGATTAAGAATTTTGCGTTTTATTTAAAATTTCCGGAAACTTTTCGGTCACAAGGTATATTATTTTTGAACACTTTTGTACAACTTTAATTTTATTTTTTTTGTTTCTCTAAGTAATGGGTTTTAAATTAACTTTTAATTTTATATCTATTTATTTTATATAATTTATTTAATTTTAATTTTACTACTTTGTTTTTGATTAATTCATTTCAGCATTTAGCAAACTAGCCGGAAATAGCCAACAAGCTATTCACATGCCAAAGCTAACTTTAACAATGAACAAATAATACAAAACCGGAAATTAAAACTACAAAAAATCTGCTGAAACACAAAATGACTTTATGCCCCGTCTGCATGCTATAGATTTCATTAACAAGGCCAACAAATTACCAACTTTAAATCAGATGAGAAGCATAATGCATTTAGGAGTTACTTGGCGCGCAAAAATTCAATAAATTAACATTTTCAGAGACAAGCTTATTGTGTTTTTGCACTATTTCACTAAAAACAAAAAAAACTTTCTTTTATACTCGTTTGGCTGGAACACATATCGACCCTTATCTCACGCACCATCGTAACTAATTTTAGCACTTTTAACCGAGCACGCTCCGGAATATTCCAGCACTACGTTATTGTTTCAGCAATGATAAATGGTAGGAATTTGTTGTTATTTTTATTTTGATGCTAATATTGTGTACTCTTGATAATAGTGGCAGTAAAAACACATTCATAATTGTCACAGTTTCGTTAACCCTTTCGACCCCGAATTTAACCCTGTGTCTCGAAATTTTTTTTGTATTTAAAACATGAAATACTTGCCTAAGAAGTGTGCACACGACATTTGAAGTCGTCACGCCTCTTTGTTAGGGTTCTAGAGCTAAACTAGCTTGAACAATTTTAGCTTAAAACGGGTTAAATAATTTTGTATCAATATTTTTTAATTACAGAAAAATTATTTAATATTTATGGAAAAATGCAAAATTATCACTTTTTGATTTTCTTTAACCATTATTAAAGAAACTGAGTTTTGATCAAACGCGCCCACTTCGTAGACTTCAATTAGAACACAAAATTTCCCTGATGTCGCTGCAAATTATTGGAAATTATTTTGGGGATAACAGTAAAATTTTTGTAATTTACTTTGAATTCACTTCTAAAAATATTAATTTGTTGGTGCCTATTTAAATTCAACCCATAAATCAATCGCAACTTTTGCTATAAAATGACAAATAGGTGAAGCTGCTCTCAGGCAACTTTGGGGTCGAAAGGGTTAAATTCATTTGTGTTAAAAACAACAAGTCCAGACGCACGTATTTGTATGCATGTGTGTATGTACGAAGGTTTTCATAAAACAATGTAAAATACGTGTATGTTGTTAGCATCTAATTGAATGAGTTAGAAAGGCTCCAATGGAATCATGTTAAAAAATTTGGGGCACAAATTTGTCAATAATTATTTTGAATTTTTTTTTAAAGTGGTTATTTAAAAACAGTAAAAATGAATTATTTTTAGATCTCCTGAACTTTCTAGTCTTAAAGCAATTTCTAACTCCTTTATAGGTTATGTACTTTTATATCTACTTAGTGTTGTATGTTTAGCCTCTATTTCTTCTACTTCGCTCTATCATTTTCCAGAAAATCTCAATAAATTTATCAAATTTAATTAAGTTAAACATTGCAATGCACTTCATAAGTTTCCGCATGCGTAAACAGTTAATTCACCAGAACAAAAGTATAAAAATAGTAAAAAAACATTAATTCACGATATGTGTATATGGGTTTTTAATTGACAACAACAACAATAGCTCACATATCTGAGTGCATTATAATGGGACTTGAAACAGATTTCATATCGCTTTGCATTTGTATGCAATGTTCCATTGCTGTACGATTATTAAATTAATTTATTGAAATTGCCGTTAAATATGCTTAAAGCAACAGATGGACTAAAAATAGCATAAACAAATTAAAAAAATACAGTTGTTAACAACACGTTAACATTAAATGAAAAAGTCATAACAATAAAATGGAAATTATGGCAGCTGAAAAAAAGTGAAGGAAAAAATCATAATCGACAAAGCAAAAACTTTAAAAAATATAGTCCATACAAATAGCCTTTCAACTGCAAACAAATAACGGTACAACATGTATAAGTAAATACATTAATACGATATGCACACACAGGCGCAGTTCCAGGTGGGATGTCACAGGACTCCAGTCAAGTATCGATTCGTTCGTACTGTTTAAAAACCATTAATATTCGATGAGAAACACAATAACTTTTTAACCTTTAGGTATTAGAAAAAACTTTAATTTAATTTTATTCAATTTAATTTTTTTATTTTATATTATTTTTTTTCAACCTTTAAGTATTAGAAAAAACTTTAATTTAATTTTATTCAATTTAATTTTTTTATTTTATATTATTTTATTTTATTTTATTTTATTTTATTTTATTTTATTTTATTGTATTTTACTTGATTTTATTTTATTTTATTTGTATTTTATTTTATTTTATTTTATTTTATTTTATTTTATTTTATTTTATTTTATTTTATTTTATTTTAATTTGATTTAATTTTATATTATTTTATTTTATTTTATTTTATTTTATTTTATTTTATTTTATTTTATTTTATTTTATTTTACTTTATTTTATTTTATTTTATTTTATTTTATTTTATTTTATTTTATTTTATTTTATTTTATTTTATGTTATTTTGTCTTATCTTATCTTATCTTATTTTATTTTATTTTATTTTAGTTTATTTTATTTTAATTTATTTTATTTTATTTTATTTTATTTTATCTTATTTATTTTTAATTTTAACATATCTCAATAAAGAATGACTACTTTTATGCATTAACCAAACACAAAATTCGTTTTTATGTACACAAAAGTTTATTATTCTATGAAATTCTATTTTATTCTAACTTATAAGTCAAGGCTGTCTTTAAAAATTACAACTATTTGTTTGGTTCAGTCCCCATGAATTTTTAAAAATGATCTAATTAAATTTAATTTGGAAAAAGGGCACAACACAATTGTGTGGCTTCTCAAAGACTTAAAATATTTTTATGGCATTATTTAAAATTTATAAATAAATTGGCCTCAAAACTCACTAAAGAAATGGGCCCTTCTTTGTGAAAAGCTGAAGCCGCGCCTGTATGTTTGTATTCATGTGTATCTGCCTGTCAAATTGAACATCCGTGTGTGCGTGTTGATTTAATTTGCTTGTTGAGTGTTCCATCAAAATGTATAAAAAACGCTACAAGTTGACTTGTCATTTATTTTTGAAATCGTTATTGTTTGAAAATTGTTTTGTTGCTCCTGTTACAAAATGTCATACAACAAATAATAACGGTTTTAATAAATAATTATTATTTTTTAGACAATGTTACACATTGGTCTGTGATTGAATGCTTGAAGCAGTGCAATGGCATTGTTGCTTGTTGTTGTTGGTAATTTTTTTTAAAGGAAAATAATAATTAAAATTAGGGAGTACAGTTACAAAGGTGATTTTTTTCAAATTTCATTGATGTTAAAAAAATTTGAAATTTTAAAAAATCACATCGTATAATTAGAGAATCTGAAACGCTTTGAATTCAATGGATTGCTAACACATTCATTGTAATTTGAGATCTTTAAAGCTGTACAGATTATAATCCTAATGAAGCTAAAAGTTTTAAAATGCTTTAATGAGTATAGACTATTATGAAGCTTAAAGCTTATGAAATTCATCAAAGCGTACATAATGTTTCTGCTTAATTTTACTTAGTTGTAAGAATTTCATAAAAGCTCTTCGTTCGCATGTTTACCGTACAATTTTCTGGCAATAAATACCATCGGCAATTATTGTTAACGAATTTATTTGCCAAAATAGCATACAACAATTGTCTACTTGAAATTTTGGGCGCATGGCCGAACGAGTTGAATTATTGCCGCCGGGACTATGAATGCAGCTGCGGTTTGCCGTTCTGATATTTATTCAACTTTATCAATATTTAGCAGCGATTCGATACAATTTTACCGCATGGCCCAACAACTGAGAGATATATAAATGAAACGTTTCACAATTCTCAATAACAAAAGCAAATTTAAAAATATACATAAATACAACAACACAAATACGATACAATTACAAACAACAGTCAGCGATAAACTTTCAATTGCATTGCACACAGCTCAGCAATTGGGATTGATTTTTTGCACATTTTTCATTTTGCAGTGCGATTTTTTTTTTGCAATTTTTAATTATTTGTTTGACTTTTGAAAAACCCCAAAAAACGGCTTGCACTTTTATCTGCTAAATGTTTGTTCGCACTGTGTTTCTGTAAACATTGATACTTTGCCTGCGGTTTTTCCCCCGTTGTGTGCATTTGCAATTTTCCAAGAATTCATGCATGGGTGTGTGTGTGTGTGTACATGTGTGTGTGTGACTAGGCAGTGTGTGCAGTTTTTTCAGCGGCCAAGTTTTGTTGTAAATGCGGGCAAATGAGTTCATTAAAGTCATTGCTTTATATTGTTGTTGTTTGGTTTTGTATGGTTTTGTAAGTATTGATTGTGTTTTATTGTTTTTGCTTTAGTTGTTGATGTGTGGATATGTGTTGGCGGCGTAGGTTATTTACGACTGACAATTGAAATTAACGACAAACGTTGATGTGTTGTGTACGTGTCATCTTATTTGCCATTGCACTGTCTGCTGGTGACACTTTGTAATGGAAAGAGAGGCAGTGAAAATATAATTTTGCTACAAATGCACAAAAATATTTGACAAATTTATTTTGAGTGACTGGCTGTGGTGCCGCTTGAAAACAAATTTATGGGAATTAGCAGCTATGTAATTTGAATTTTAAAATGTAAAATATGAGACAATTTCGAAACCATTTGACTATTTCATTGATAATTATATCGATAATTGAATTGGAAGTGGTGAATTGAGATAATTATCATAGTTTTGAACTGATCAGAGCCAATTCAAAGACAAGATTATATACAATGTATATATGTGAATATATATATATAAATATATATATATGTCGGACATTTTAGTACTAATTTTGATTAAGTACGAAATAAACACTTAAGCACATTTTCAGTTTTGGCTTAATTCTGGCGTTCAATTTAATTTCTGAGCTTTGATGTATTTAGAGACCTATAGTAGAATTTTATGGCGAATATTTTCGTGGTACATTTTTTCTTAAAAAGTCCTGTTTCACAAGACATTTTTGGCATTTTAGAAAAAAGGGTAAAATTGACCCATATAAATAGGAGCTACAGGGTTAAAATGCTCCACAGAAATGTTCTTCGTAGTATTTTACATCAAAATGCTGAACACATCACATACCTAAAATGTGAGGTTACATGGTTTTCGTATGCCGATTCACCATGAGAATGTGCAAAAAGGGGAAAACTTTGACCCCCCCTAAAAAAAATTCAGACGTAAACTTTCAAAACGCCGATACACGTATATATTTTTTTTTGGTCCCCTCTACCAGAATCCGTTGTCAGAACCTTGTTATTTTTTTTGGTGTTGTACAGTGTTATTGTTATAAAAAAATGTTCATCGCTAGCTTAATCGAAAACAGATAATAAAAACCTTTTCTTCTCTATCATATTGAACATATGATTTCTAAGGTTCGTAAAGTTTTCTTATTTCTGTTTAACATATTTCATTCAAATGTTTTTTAGTCTTCTGTAGCTATAGTGAATAGTCCCCTCAATGAGTGACTAGTCAAGTTTCGAACCCATGACTCATTGGCTGTTGAAGCATTAAACTCTTAAAAATTAACACTAAGCCACAGCAGTAACGTGCAAACATTAATCATAATAAATTTTATGCAACACCTAGAAGTAGTAAAATGTTTTACAGGCTCCAATTTGTCTGGGAATTTCTAAGTATTTTATACATTAAATAAAATCGCTGAATGTGAATAGTCCCCTCAATGAGTGACTAGTCAAGTTTCGAACCCATGACTCATTGGCTGTTGAAGCATTAAACTCTTAAAAATTAACACTAAGCCACAGCAGTAACGTGCAAACATTAATCATAATAAATTTTATGCAACACCTAGAAGTAGTAAAATGTTTTACAGGCTCCAATTTGTCTGGGAATTTCTAAGTATTTTATACATTAAATAAAATCGCTTTTCTAACATACTCTTTTGCTCTTCTAACATACAGCACACTAAGTTGACATATATTCAATTAATTGGTATGTATTAAATATTCCGAAACCTGTTCAGCTGCGGTCGCAATAATTTAATTGGCAAATCAATTCATTAGCCAATCGAAATGCCATTTTAAATATCAGACGGTAGCGAGCGGCTCGTTCAACTGAAATCCCGACGCTATGGCATTGAGGTTGCCACGCACACACAGACACATTCACACTCACACATTCACACATCCATACGCACGCAGTTTCGATTACTCACACCGCATTATTTTCACTGCGAATCTGTTAATTACACTCACACATGGGATTGCAGTTGTTTGTAATTGTTGTTGTTATTATTATTGTTGCTATTGTGTTGGTAGCTGCTGTTGTAATTGCAGCTATTACACTGTCTTTAATGTGCACCTGAACAACAACAATCAACACACATTTACAACACAAAATCGGCATTAGTAAGGCACAAAGTGCAAATAGCCCACAAAAAGGCGCCAACAATGTTAAAGGAGAATTAAAAAAAAAAACAAATAAAAATTCAAATAAAAGACAATGAGAATGAAAACTGAAGTGACCGAATACTTACAAAGGGCGCATGAATGTGTCCTTGGCCGGCGTGCAGTTGCTGATACTGTTGCGGCGACAGCACAACGTGCGTCAGTGTGCCGCTCTCGTTGACGTATTGTTGCATCACCTGACCCTGTGGCACTTGTACCGGCACCGGCATGGGGGGCGGGCGATTTTGTGAAACCATTTGCACTGTCGTTGGACCTAAAAGTAGAGAAAAACAAAACATGACAAATTAGAATGCGAACATTTATGTGAATAGTAACCAGTGACCTGGCAATCGACACAATCAAAGCCATCACTAAGTTGGCAATAAGTTAGCAAAAAACGCATTTGATATTGGTAAATTCATATGAAATACACAGCAATTGATTGCTGTTCAAATTTAGAAATTAATTCCCCAGTTACGCAGCACATTGAAATTAAATTTGTGCGCAGCGTGTGTGTGTGTGTGTGTGTGACTTGCCACTATAAAAACTTGCACACATGTGCGCCGCTCGCCTTAAGAATTTGTTCACATATTGTTGCTGCTTTTGTTTATTTTTTCTGTCTATGTACACTTGCCAGCGGCGCTTTATTTGACTTGGAGCATAAAATGCATGAAATATAATTTGGGCGACGCCGAAAAGTCGGCAATTGCAGACCAATTGGTTTGAGCGCGCTGGCTCGGCTCACGCTGAAAGCATTGCAAAGTGCTGGGCGGGCAGCGAATGGAGGCAACTCAGACAGGCACACATAAGCGGCAGCAAGACGCGCGACCAGAGACAGACCAAAGCGCGCGGGCAGCCTGAAAGCGGATATGTAGCTGAAAGATGCTGCCTTGCCCAATTTTTTTCTGTCACTTGAGTTGCCGTCGCTGCTGCTGGCTGCTGGCTTCTAGCGGTTGGCTGCTGCATCATGATGAGAATGTTGGTGAGACTTGGTTGTTATGGTGTTGGTGTTGGTGTAATGTTCGCCATCGATACAGGGCAGCTAAAGTAGTCAGCTAATTTAACTAATAATTTGATTAGTCATTAGTCATTATTTCCTTCCCATTCAAATAGCTGAAGGAATATCCTTCTGTCTCTTAATCATTAAAGTAATTTGACTTCATAATCAAGTTATGCAGATTCGATTATCAGTTTCTGCTGATCTGCCTCAGATATCAAAGAGAGGCAATGGCGTTCCTATAGACGACCATTCAGTGACACAGGACGTGCTCGGTTGCCTTTGTTGCTTCTTTAATTCCACAAGTTCCGCGGACATCACTGAACCAGCAATGCTAGTTTTCAAGCATGGATCCCAAGCCACAGAGTCCTGTACTGACTTCAATGATTAGCTTTATAGAAGTTGCCCAACTACAGACACCCTGTGTTCCTATGCACTAATGTTTGCCCAAAAGTTGCCACATCTACAACAACAACACACAGCAAAGCATATATTGAACCAAAAACAAATGAAATAAGTAGTAACAATGAAAATTTCGTATTGTGAGCACAAAAAATTTAGATTAAGTGCTTTTTTACTATGACAACGTTGCCAGAGTGTGAATTAAAATATCTTAAAATTAATAAAAAATAACAATAAATAAATAAATAAAAAATACAATAATAATAATAAATAAAATCACCAACTAGCCAGCAACTAATGGGAAATTTTATCTAAAACAATATAAAGAAATACAACTTTTAATAAAAAAAACTATTATTTTCTATAGTTAATTTTTTCTATTAAAATGATATTTCATATATAATTTAAATATTTTTTTGAAAATATTTTTCTCTCAACTTCATATTCGCAAACTTTTAATAAAAAAATTTTCATAAACAACTATTATTGTCTATAGTTAATTTTTTCTATTAAAATAATATTTCACATATAATTTAAATACTATTTCTAAAAACTATTTTTCTCTCAATTTCATATTCGCAAACTTTTAATAAAAAACTACTATTGTCTAAAATAATTTTTTTTTATTAAAAAAATATTTCATTTATAATTTAAATATTTCTAAAAAATATTTTTCTCTCAATTTCATATTCGCAAATTGTAATCACAGGAATTTTTCCAATTCCTAAAAATATGTCACTACATTTCGCTGGGCAATCTGGCCAGAACGCCTTAAAGCTGGCAACAGTTTTTCGCATTGTGCGCTTGCCAGCAATTTGCGCGCCATGTCCCTCACTCGCATCCATCGCCAGTGCAGTGGCGCTACGCTGAAAGCTTACTACTGCATTGCATTGTACAATAGTTGTCGTTTTGTTGACGTTTAGTTTTGGAGCGTGTTTTTTTGTTTGTTTGTTTTCCATTCAGTTTCGTTTGTGCAAGAGTCATTATTCGGGCGAATATGCGAATTTGTACTGCGGCGCAGAGTGTGGGATAATGCGAATTTGTCGCTTGTCAGCTGCAAGCGAGATGCGAATCTGCTTTTGTTAATTTTTTTTTCGTGCGTCCTCTTCGTCTTTGCTTTTTTTTTTTGGCGCAATATTTTGTATTTGCTATTTGGGAGATTTGTATCAGCTGCAATTGTTAGTGCCGCGCTGAACGAATGACAGTGGCATATTTGGGACAGAGAGGGCAGCGGTCTGTCACTGCTGCAATACACAAACTGCAGTGGAATAAATTTTTTGCAATTCGGAATTGATGTCTGCTGGAGATTAGAGTGTCTTCATTTTCATTTTTATTAATCGAGTTAGTGCAGAGACAGCAGAGACAGAGCACAGAGCGAGAACGAGAAAGAAGCTGCGGTCATGTTGTCATGCCGAAAGACAAGAGAGGAGGAGGGCAATGAAATGGCATAGCAAAAACTGATATTTAATTTATTATAAAGTTGACTGCTTTGTGCTCATAGTCACAAATGAAATTTAAATAATGTCCAGCGATTTGTTGATATTTTCATATTTTCAGGAGAAGCAATTTTTGGTTGTGTTTTTTGTTTGTAAAAACGAATACAAATTTTTATTAAATAATAATTAATAATTGACTGGCACGACAGCCCGCTTACGCGAGACTAAGGCCTAGCTTCCCGCAACTACCCGTGTTGTGCGTGTGAATTTGTACGCGGGTGGAGGGACCTACAGTTTTATGCCGGTTCCGAACGGCAGGTTGGGAGCTTTTTCATAAGCAATTTTTACTCTCAGAGGTTTGCCATTTCCAGCTGAGAGGACAGCCACCGAAAGAGAAAACGAGTTTTCCCGTTATTTTTTTTAGGTGTTATTACAGGCAGTATTTGAACCTGAGGTTGCTGCCTGCGACTCGCGGTCCAACGCACTAACCAACTGAGCCACGGCGGCTGCGGCTTTATTAAATAGGTTTTATTAAATACTAAGTATATATGAAAATAGTTGCTTCGATGTTCTTTATGCAAAGCTTTAATAAGGTCTCCTCACTCTCCTATTATCTGGTTTTCCTGAGCCTAAAGTACAATGGACTTCTAAGTCTGAGTGCTTGAGAAATGTAACATTCAAAGGCTTTTTTCTCGGGTCTCCTCACTCCTCACATCCATCTATCTTTCTTAAACATCCATGAACCCCAAACCTCCCAAATACAAAAATTCTTGATGCAAAATATGGTTTCCAATGGAATCGAGCTCAAATGTTCTACGCAAACCCCCCACCCCCTCCTCCGCCAAATGAAATGCTGTGTGTGCCACTGTAACACTTTACGGTTAAGTTGAGCTTGGTGTCTCCTAAAGTTTTCATGTAATCTAAGAGTTTTCAGATGTAGATTAGACTATGAATTTTCTTAGCTTGACTGCCTTTTAGTTTTTACACCCAGAAGTTCCAAACCACCTTCATCACTTGTCTGTGGCAGTTCTATTCCACATCAGAAGACAAGCATGAAGTGCAATGTACTCTCATTTCAGAGGTCGTGGGTTCGATTCCTAGCTGTACTTTCATAAATGTAAAAGTTTTTCTTGTCTTTTTTCTTTCTTTCTAATTGTTTCCCATTCTTTCAGCACTATACTACAAGTATATAGTACAATGGAATACTTTGATAGGTTAATAGGTTAATTACTCTCCTGGTAGAACTTCAATCGATTAACTTAACTAAGACTTAAGACAAGATGTTAGCCTTGTTGAGGCTCTATGCTTTTAAACAGAGAACAAGGAGAAAATAAAAATTGTAAGAACCACAGATACGCTAATTGAATGCCGAATCAGCCGAAGTGTTTAGACTATCCAAATGTCGACCAGACCTTCGACTATTGAACTGCTTAATCAAATCCAAAGTTTGGGTACGTAGAAGTCCAATACCGATCCACGATTGTTGAATGATCTCTCTGTGAAAATTTCTTCCAGCACCTATAATTGTGATGAGTTCAAGTCAATTGTCCACCAATTTCTCAGTCAGAGCCCTAGAAGTCCAACTCCGATCCACGATTGTTGAATGATCTTTCTGTGAAAATTTCTCCCAGCATCTATGACCTTTGTGGATTCAAATTAAGTGCACATATACATATGTACATATTTTTCATTCAAATCCCTGTCCTTAGAAGTCTAACTTCAAATCTCCCGGTAGAGATTTCCATCTGCTTCTATGCAAAGATTTTCAGTGAGTCCATCAGTTTCTCATTTACATCGCGGAAATTTCAACATATAAATGTACAGGGTTCAAGTCAAGTGCCCTTGGATTCCTCATTCAGAGTCCAGTTCCTAGAAGTTTAATTCCAAATCTCCCGACAGAGATTTCCCTCAGTATCTATGACCTTTATGGTTTCAAGACAAATGCTCAACAAATTCCATGCTTGTGAAATGGTCTCTCTGCAGAGATTTCCCTAGTATCTATGATTTTGTTGGGTTCAAGTCAAGTGTCCATCAGTTTCTCAATCACAGCGCGGAAATTTCCTTCAACACCTATAAATTTTATGGGTTTTTCCAAGTGTCCATTAATTCCTCATTCACAGCCATGCCCCTAGAAGTTCAATTTCAATACTCAAATCTGAAATGGTCTCCTGCAAAGACTTCTCCCAGTATCTATGATCATTATGGGTTCAACTCAAGTGCATATACATTTTTCATTCAAACCTTTGTCTCCTGACCTTTGCACCTTTCTAGAATCAACGCATCAATGCTTCGTGCAGGCTCGTGTAAAAAAGCCGACTTTCTCTTAGCAACTTCAACCCAACAACGTTTATGTTTCGGGTAAATATAAATGTTAGAATATTTTGGCATTTCCCAAATATATACAAATGTGCCTTTCGCAAATTCCAACAATTAATTTGACGATTCTTCATTGCGTCTGCATTGGACAACAAGAATGAATGAATGAAATACCTGCACAGAGAAAGCAGTGGCAATGCTTAGTAAATGTCGACATAAATATTTATACTCGAAATATGTTATTTAGTTTTGCCATTATTTTGAGGCAATATGCTGAAAATGTGAGTTATTCTCAAAACGAACACACACACACACACACACACACACACTTATACAAATGCTTTCAACTACATGCAAAATTGTGTAATGCATTTTCTTGTTAGAAATTTAACCGCAAAAACTCACCAATGTTTCGCTGCTCTGCAATTAAGCGCAGAGCAGCAACGAAAGCAACCTGACTCTTGCCGGCTTAAAGGCAGCGACGTTTTATGCAAATATTTTCGCTCCTCCACCTTGACTGCGCCGGCTGCTGCTCGTCGTATGCGCTTTCGGCTGGCAGTTTGCTTTAGTGGCAATGTGCAAAATGCATGTCAAAATGAGTTTAGCTGCACTCTAAATATGTCAAGCTCACACACACACACATACGCACATGAACAGACACATGCACACCGAATGTTAGTTGCATACTTGCAGCATGTTGACTTTGACTTGTGGGAAAGTTGTTGCCACAAAAATGGCATTTTGTTTGCTTTTTTTTTGCACAAAAGACTACAAAGGGAGCAAAAGTGGCACAAGCGCGTTCGACATGGCACGTTGACGCTGGTCGTGGAGAGTGAACGGGGGAAAGTGGCGAAAAGTTGCTGAAAGCTTCTTCTCGAGTGTGTAAAATTGCCACAAGAATTTCAAATGAAGTTGCCAACAAAGTGATAGCAAAGTTTATGGTTGTTGTTGTTGTTGTTTTTATAGTTTGTTGCTTTTTATTTGTTTTTGTTATAGTGTTTGGCTTTTGTTGCTGTTTTAATTTATGAAGTTTATGCAAAACGAAAAAAAACAGACGCACGCTTTATGGTTGTCGTGTCAACAGTCAACATTGTCACTACGCCAACAGGATACGAAGGTAGCAGCTGTTGTTGTTTTTTATTTACTGTTGTTGCTTGTTAGGTAAAAGTTGTTGCCAAGTATAATTATGGCAACTTGTAGTTAGTTGTTGTTGTTGTTCTCATTGTTTTAAAGACAATAATTAAAATTTGTTTTAAATTGTTTCTTGTTGTTGCCGACACTCCCTTTGCGACTCATGCAATTATGTGGAATTTCCACTGGTCTTGATTGAAGGCATCACCGCCCAGCAATCAGTTCAACATGTGAGCTCTGAAAGGGTTCAGATGAGCCGAGGAGAGTCACTACATGTTTTCTATGTACGTGACGCGTATTTATATTTTTGTTGTTGTTTTTGGAATTGATTTGATATATCACCAAAGCCCAACGTGCTTGTATTCTCATTGCTGATGAGCAGTTTCCCGATAAGCGCGTTGCTGTTGCGCTCAGCTGCACAATTCGCGGTAAATTACGTTCGCGCGCACGTCACCGACTTTGTCAATATTTGCATTTATTCAGCGATGGGCTGCACGGCCTACGCGTCCAATCGTTTGCTGACGTATTTGCGGTTTTGTTTTCTTAACTTTCAAAACATGAATCATTTCTTCTTTGTTTGATAAAAATCGTTTTTTCTTTTTAAGGCAAATTATTTGCAGAAAACTACTTTGAAAAACCTCTATTAACCCCTTCGACCCCAAAGTTGCCTGAGATCAACTTCAGCTATTTGTCATCTTATAGCAAAAGCTACGATTGATTTATGGGTTAAATTTAAGTAGGCACCAACAAATTAATATTTTAAGAAGTGAATTCAAAGCAAATTACAAAAATTTTACTAATATCCCCAAAATAATTTCCAATAACTTGCAGCGGGATCAGGGAAAGTTTGTGTTCTAATTGAAGTCTACGAAGTGGGCGCGTTTAATCTAAACCCTGTTTTTTTTAATAATGGTTTAATTAAAAAAAAAATCAAAAAGTGATAATTTTGTATTTTTTCATAAATGTTAAATAATTTTTCTGTAATTAAAAAATATTGATACAAAATTTATTTAACCCGTTTTAAGCTTAAATGGTTCAAAAGTATACTAGCTCTAGAATTCTAACAAAGAGGCGTGACGACTTCAAATGTCGTGTGCACATTTTTTAGGCAATTGTTTCATGATTTGAATACCAAAAAGTAATATCGAGATACAGGGTAAAATTCGGGGTCGAAAGGGTTAAAACAACTCTGAATTTAATTCTCGTTGAATTTGAATTTGAGACCTATGCAATTACGGGTTAATAAGTTGCTTTGCATTGTCTAATTAAATCAATTTGTTCTCGGAAGTGTGGATATGCAATGCTGCCATGTTGCAGCAGCATTGTTGCAAGACATTGTTGCTCAAGTTGCTATAAGTCGATGACTGGCTTTTCAAAATCCTAATTGTGATATTTAAATCAGCAATTTCTGGCATATAAAATCCTAATTATTGCAGCGTTTAGTGTGAAAAAATGCAATTGTGTGGTTGTTGTTTTTGTTGTTGTTATTAAATTAAAACTCTTTTTCATTTGGCCAAAGGTAGAATCTCTGCATTATCTTAAAATGCGATTTGCACATGAAATTCCATTAAATTGCATGGCATGCGTTTGCTTTACTGCATGCAACAAGAACTACAGCAACAATTAAAACCTTAACAATTATTTAGCAAATGGTTATTTCATTTATCGTGTAAAATGTTGTTGTGCATTTAATTAACCGCAAAATGAGCAAAAATACAAAATGCAAAAGCTTAAATTGAAAATGCACAACCACCAACAAACCGTAAGTGAAATTACAAAAATAAATTAAAATCAAAACAACAACAGCTAATTGCAAAAATAATGACGGCAACTTTAGCAGAAACAAGCCAGGCTCGCAATAGCAACTGACGCTAAAATATTTGTAAATAAATGTAATAAATGCATGTGTGTGTATATATATATTAGATATAGGTATATAATACACATGTCTGAGTGCGTGTCATATTGCCAACGACGGTCATAAATTGAAATTGCTGTCAAAATGTTTTCGTTTTAGTTTTTGTGTCGTAGAATAGTGTGCAAACTTTTGCCATTTATAATAGAATGAAATTATTGTATTCAGTTGTTGTTGTTGCCATATAGTCGCTCGGGCATATGCGATATCGATAACTGACAGCGAGATTGCGTGCAAATTTATTAACGGTACGGTGACTTATGTCAAAGCTGGCACTGTTTTTGTCACCTTAGCGCGGCGGATTTGACGAACATTTGTTGGTATTGTATTTAGTTGAAATACTTAGATAATGTTGTGATAATCGGTGTAATAATTTTACTAATTTGAATCAACACATTGAATTTATTATCTTGAGTAAATTAATTAACTCGAATTGCACTTTTTGTATACTAAAGTTAAACTCATAGAATCATACACGTAGACTATTCGACTAACAGTTCGTGAACAGTACGAAACTGTAAAGAGCTCTTTCGAAGTGATTTGTACACATCTTTGATATGTACAGTCGTGTCTGGGTATAGTGAACACCTCGATATAGTGAACACCCAAATTTTGACATGGAGCCTCTAAATCATGAACAAAATTTTGAAAGCAATTTCAAGCAAAAAGGTATTTTGAGCAAATAAAACGAGGTTTTGAACAAAAATGTTGACCTTGATATAGTGAACAACCTCAAAACAGTGAACAGGCCTTTCAATAATTAGTTCACTATATCCAGACACCACTGTATTTTTATTATATTCATATTAACCCTTTAGCTGTTCATTGCTTGTGTCGACGTAAAGCAGTAACGCACATCTGACTTCATTTTGGAGGGAGAGTCTCACTCGCAACTTTTGAGTCCAATGTCATCTGAAACCACATTTGCCACCCAAAATGTTTTTATGAAACAGATATGTGGGGCAGTTTGAAGCTCAAAAAAGGATCAATAAACGAGAGACGCACGTGATTTGTACTGTGACTTCGATAGTACTTAAAAAAGTAAATAATGAATAGTTTTACTTTCAGTGGCTATAAAGTTAAATGAGATGCTAAAAGGTCAGTGGCTCGAAACTTAATGAATAACGAGTAAATGATTTTATTTTTGGTGACTGTTCTTTGGTGATTTCTTTGGAAAGCTTAAACCATTTACTCAAAATTGAGAGGATTTTAAAGTCGTAGAATTTCATTTGTTCTCCAAAATGGAAATCATGAGTTATAGGGTTTTCAGATCTGAAGATTTCAGTGGGGTAAAACAGGTGTCCAGCCAGTGTTAACACTAAAATCGCTACATTTAAATTAAAATTAAAAATTAAATATTTTGGAATTGAGACTTTGAAATATTAATCAACTTTACTCAGAACTATTAATTATTTAACCAAAATTAATTAATCAAATTATATTGTAAATCATTTTTGGGAAATTCTTAATCGTTTACATACATATTAAAGTAATTTAGAATTATTTTTTCCTTGGAATTGAAAACTAATTAATTGATTAATTAATTGCATTATTTTTTTTCATTATTTATGTTTTTATGAACCAATAATTATGCAATGAAATGATTAATTGATTGAATTGGTTGCAGATGTTTCAACATTCTTTGTTTATTTTGAATCAATAATCAAACATTGATTTGAATGAAGATTATTCATCATTATTCAAATAATTATGCATTGAAATGTGATATTAATGGAATTGACTTAATGGAATTAAAATTATTAAATGATATTGACTTAATTATAATTTAAATTGAAAAATAATTCATCCATCAAATGAATCAATTATGCATTGAATTGTTTAATTGATGAAACTAGTTGCAAATTATTAATTATTTATATGAATCAATAATTCTGTATTGATTTCATTAATTGATTAAATTGATTGCAGCTTTTTCGTCCTACTTTTCAATCAGTTACTGATTGAATTGTATAGAATTGAATTAATAGATTGAGTTAATTGCAAATTATTCATCTTTTATATGAATCCATAATTCATTAAAGTGATTAATTCGATTGGAGAGTTTGTTATTTATATGAATCAATTGTAAATAGAATTGTTTAATTGATGGCACTAGTTGCAAATTATTAATTATTTATATGAATCAATAATTCTGTATTGATTTCATTAATTGATTAAATTGATTGCAGCTTTTTCGTCCTACTTTTCAATCAGTTACTGATTGAATTGTATAGAATTGAATTAATAGATTGAGTTAATTGCAAATTATTCATCTTTTATATGAATCCATAATTCATTAAAGTGATTAATTCGATTGGAGAGTTTGTTATTTATATGAATCAATTATAAATTGAATTGTTTAATTGATGGCACTAGTTGCAAATTATTAATTATTTATATGAATCAATAATTCTGTATTGATTTCTTTAAGTGATTAAATTGATTGCACCTTTTTCGTCCTTCACATAAATTAGTTATGTGTTGAATTGTACAGAATTGAATTAATATATTAAGCTAATTGCAAATTAGTTGTAAATTATGTATTATTTATATGAATCAATAATTCTGTATTGAATTCATTAATTGATTAAATTGATTGCAGCTTTTCCCTCCTTCACATAAATCAGTTATGGATTAAATTGTATAGAATTGAATTAATAGATTAAGTTAATTGCAAATTATTCATCTTTTATGTGAATCCTTAATTCCTTAAAGTGATTAATTCGATTGGAGAGTTTCGTCCTTGATATGAATCAATTGTGCATTACATTTTTTAATTGGTTGAATCAACTGTAGATTTTTTATTCTTCATATGAATTGATTAATTCATTGATTTCGGAAACTTATTAAATTGAATGGAAATTTTTTGTTCTTTATATGATTCGATTATGAAATAAATGATTTGATTTATTCATTTAATTATAGATTATCTGTTCTTGATAGAATCATTAATCCTGCATTGATTTCTAAAATTGATTGAAGGTTTTTCTTTTTCTATATGAATCAATTACGCATTGCATTATTTGAATAAATCAATTGCAAATCATCGACTTAATTCTAATTAAAATTGAAATATAATTCATCCATCAAATGAATCAATTACACATTGAATTGTTTAATTGGTGGCACTAATTGTAGATTATAAATTTTTTATATGAAAGAATAATTCTGTATTGATTTCTTTAATTGATTAAATTGATTGCAGCTTTTCCGTCCTTCACATAAATCAGTTATGGATTGAATTGTATAGAATTGAATTAATAGATTAAGTTAATTGCAAATTATTGATCTTTTATATGAATCCATAATTCATTAAAGTGATTAATTCGGTTGGAGAATTTGTTATTTATATGAAGCAATTGTAAATTGAATTGTTTAATTGATTGAATCAACTATAGATTATTTATCCTTAATATGAATAACTCTGCATTGCTTTCTGTAAGTTCTTAAATTGACTGAAAAATTTTTTTCTACATATGATTCGATTATGAAATAAATGATTTGATTTTTAAATTTAATTTTAGATTATATATGCTTTATAGAATCATTAATCCTGCATTGATTTCTAATTGATTGAAGGTTTTTCTTTTTTTATATGAAAAAATTACGCATTGCATTATTTGAATACATTAATTGCAAATCATTCATCCTTTACACGAATAACGATTAATGATATTACATAATAATTCATTACAACACATTTGCATGGATTTCTTTAATTGATTGAATTATTCATCTGTTATATGAATCAAAAATTACGTATTTAATTATTTAATTAAAGCAATAAAACACAAATTGGCATTTCAACTGAATTAGTAATGGACACTTTCTGATTGGAGTTGGCACTGTCTGTATTCAATTATCAATAATTAGTAGTTAATTTAGCAATTTTAAATAAATTACATAAATCTCTGCAGCCGTGATCGGATACATTTTTAATAAATGCTAATTTGGCCGCTTTTACATCACTGCACGATTGCCACTTTTATGACCGAATTAGACATATCGGGCGCTACAAATCAGAAATGATTGTGTTCGAATTTCAATTTGTATTCATGAAACTATTTAACTATTTAATTGTGTGCCGTGCGGCGTGAACGATGCGACCACCGGCGAATAAAACCAATTTAGATAATTTTGTAATGCAATTAAAGCGCTTCAACTTTGCGGCGCACAAATAACATAATTAATGGCCGCCACTTTAAATGGCCAACATTGCACAACAGTACAACAACAACAAAGAAAAAAATAAACAAATAAAATAGCGCCTCCACAGAGAGGAAACACAAGTAAGAGGTGAACGCGATTCTTTTATTGGTGTCTATATAGTTGAAAAAATCGGCAATAAATTCCGGCAGTCAGTGGCAGCCGTGCGCGCATAATTACGCGCTGCCGGCGCGTTTGCAATGTGCGGAAAAGCATTTGCATGCACTTAGAGAAGCATTTACATGCATAAATGTGCATATTTTACACTTGTGGACTGTGCGTGCAGCAACTGCGTAGGCATTGTTGTTGTTGTTGTTGTTGCTGCGCCATAGATTGGCCGGCCACCGGCGCGCACCGGCCAGTCGGCGTTTATTTCAATTTAATGAAGTGTAAGCGAAGCATAAAAGTGCAGGCAACAACAACAGCAACCACAACAAATCGCAGCAAATGCAATTTGTTCAATATGTAACACCAACAAAGGCAACAACTGTGGCAACACCTGCCACTGGCCACAGTTAAGAATGTTCGTGCATTCGTCCGTCCGTTAGTTCGTTCGTCCCCACTAAAGTTTCGGTGCGGCGAATCGAGGCAGTGCACGACAACACATGGCGACCAGTTCGTAGTCACGCATATTACAACAAATATGCGCTGTGGCCAACAACAACGGCAACGAAAAAAAAATGAACTAACATAACAAAGCGCAGAGGGGAATGTGAAAGAAGTGGGCGGTAAAAGGTGGAAAACAAAACAAACAAAAATGGGGTAGCAGCTAGTAGCGATAGAAGCAAAACAGCAACACAACAATAACAACAACAACAACAACAGGTGCGAACAGCCACCAGCAAATGAAATGCCGTCGAGTTGAAAAGTGAAAAATGCCATGGGGTCAAATGCGAACAACAACAACAACAACAACAGTAACAACACTAAAAAGCCCCTTGCACCGCACTTTACTGTTTTTACTGTGTCCACTGGAGCTGCGCCCATTCACTGCGCGTTTCCTTTGAACGCGCGCACTGCAGTCGCCGGGCCACGTCGCGCCGCATCAGTTGGTGGCGGCAGCAGGTGCCAAAGGTGTTAACAACATTTGTGCAAATAGTGAAATGTGTGGCGGTGGTCCCGTTGGCGAGCGCAGTCTGGGATTAGGCAATGAATGCGTCTGGACTGGTCGCCCAGCAGTCGTGCGTCGTCGTTCGCTGTGCACGTTGGCCGCATTGGCGTTGGTTGATGAGAGGAACGGGGAAGAGTCAATGGAAGCGCACTACAAACACTACATTAATTACATGCTAACAACAACAACAAATACTTTAACTGCACAAACAATAGCAACAACAACAACAACAAAACGGGGAAAACAAATGGCAAGCCGGGTGCGTGGTTGGGACTTTCTAGGGTTTCCATGAGGGCGTTAGACCGTTAGCTGGAGTTTGTGCTGTATGCGTTCAGGCGTTCGATGCTTTGGCTAACCAAGTGGAAAAAGCGCAAATGTCGCCGCCATTTTTGCTTAATGCTTTGTTGTTGCAATTGTTATTGTTGTTCGTTGTTTGTTTTTTTTTCAATTTATTGGCAATAAATTTAAGGACTGCGGTTGGCTGTCAATGAAGACATTGGCCGCTTGAATGAAATGTTGCAGCTGATTTTTTATTTTTGTTCAAAACAAATTGTTTGAGCCGGCAAGAGAAGGAAATGGATGGACTGCTGCTGCAGTCTGCATTTTGTTGGTTGAGTGGACAATTACAAATATTTGGAAAATTTAATTTAAAATCAATGAAGAATGTCTTTGTCACATGTCCGATGCGAGCATAGAGACAGACAACTAGCTTTTGGACCTATTTTTTTGGACAGAAGACTATTTACGGACATATTGTGGGGACTTTGAAATATTTGTTATCCTACATATAATAAAATAAAATAAAATAAAATAAAATAAAATAAAATAAAATAAAATAAAATAAAATAAAATAAAATAAAATAAAATAAAATAAAATAAAATAAAATGAAATAAAATAAAATAAAATAATATAAAATAAAATAAAATAAAATAAAATAAAATAAAATACAATAAAATAAAATAAAATAAAATAAAATAAAATAAAATAAAATAAAATAAAATAAAATAAAATAAAATAAAATAAAATAAAATAAAATAAAATAAAATAAAATAAAATAAAATAAAATAAAACAAAATAAAATAGAAATATTATATTAAAAAAAATATCTACACAAATAAAATAATAAATAAAAATGAAAAATAAAAATTAAATTTATAAATAAATTTAAAACTAATTTATAACTTAAAAATTTAACACTATCATGTGTACAACTTTGCTTCCGCCGTTTTTTTCCAAAATTAAAAGCTTTATTGCGAAAAAGTGCTTACAGATGTATTATTCAAAGTATTGTCCGTCGCTAGCGACAACTTTCTCCCATCTTTCCGTCAATTTTCGGATCCCGGCTCGAAAAAAGGAGTCCTCTTTTGACGCTATCCATGAAGCAATCCATTTTTCCAATTCTTCGAAGGATTGAAAATGTTGATCTGCCAGGCCGTGTGCCATCGAACGGAATAGGTGGAAGTCAGAAGGGGCGACATCTGAGGAATACGGCGGGTGGGGCAAGACTTCCCATTTCAGCGTTTCCAGGTACTTTTTTACCACTTTTGCGACGTGAGGCCGAGCATTGTCGTGTTGGAGGATGACTTTGTCATGTCGCTCTTGATATTGTGGCCGCTTTTCTTTTAGCGCGCGACTGAGGCGCATCAGTTGCGTTCGGTAGCGATCTCCTGTGATGGTTTCACCCGGTTTTAAGAGCTCGTAGCTCAAGCAATGCTTCTAGTTGTTCATCTTTGAAGGTTTTTTCTCTTCCACCACCATGTTTGTCTTCGACATCGAAATCACCATTTTTAAAACGTTGAAACCACTCCCGACACGTTCTTTCACTCAGAGCAGCATCACCGTAAGTTTCTGAGAGCATTCGATGCGCTTCAGCTGCATTTTTTTGCGAATTGTAACAGAAAAGTAAAACTTCCCGCAAATGGCGAGAATTGGGCACATAAACGGACATTTTCGAGCGTGAATAATACGAAAACAAGAACAACTGTCACTGAAACGGCGATGACAATTCGTTAGGCACTGTCCACACTCACTTTAAAGGCATTACCATCTATGTATTTCAACCAGCCTCAGCCGGTACAGCCACCTATCGGAAAACGGCGGAAGCAAAGTTGTACACCTGATAGAAACACCGAAAGACCTACATACAAAGACTACATATTATATCCGCTAATATCTCGAAAAGTACATATCGGATTTGGCAAATTGAAATTATAGAAGCCTAATTGTAGAACCCGTTAAAAAAAATAAAACTCATCAAAGCAAAAGTTGATAGAAATACTAAAGAAAATAGAAATATCCCTATGTCTACATACATACATGTATCTATTTCTTCTTTTCTCTGTTTTTTCTATATTTCTTATTATTTTCTAAATATTTAATGTTATTATTACTCGTTACTAATGCACTGTTTTTGTAGCATTTAAAAGAGCAATCTGGTATGCTAAATTAATGTTAAATAAATAAAAATAAAAAAATGAAAAACCATCAATCCATCTTTCTAGTGTTAATCAGTAGAAGACAAGTTCAAAGCTTAAAAAAATCTTAAATAATATATTAAAAACTCTGCTATTGTAAATAGCAGAGTTCGTATTTCAAATATTCATGTGCAAATTATTTCCGCTCTTTTGTTACATTTGCCTGATTGCGTGAGAACAGCACCAAATGACCGATCACTTCGATCTTCGTGTGATTAACTGATTCGATTGTAATCGAGTGAGATAGTTTAGGCTGTGAACCTACTACGATCGTAATATTGATTTAGAGAGTCATCCAGAATGTGCAAATACGAACCTAATTAACACTAAAATACCCAGCCAATCCAACCTTCTCTACTGAGCCATATGGAGTTGTGTTACAAATTGGTTTTAATTTATTTAGATTCCCATCCCAGACTTTGATTCACTGAATATTTTAATTACATTAAACTTCAGATTTTTAGTTTAACAAATAATCAATGAATACATAAATCAATAAATTATTTGAGTGAACTCACGCGCGCATTGGCAGCATCAGCGGCAATTCGTTGCAACATTTTGTAATTTGGCTATGTGACAGCTGAAGGCGTTGACATTGCTGGTGGCTTCGAGTGGCTGATTTGCACTTGAAAACGCCGTTACGACAAAAACAGCCGCCAGCTTTGCGCACTCGCAAGTTATTATGACTGCAACGTGTTGCCACATACGCGCCGCTCACGCCCAGCTGTCAACCGCACGTACTTGCCACACATATTTGCCGCCACATCAGTGAGTTACTTTGTCGGCCACACTAAACGCCGACCGCTGTGTCGCTGACTGTGTGTCGGCGGCTGCGTCTGTGGCAAATCATTGCGAGAAATATGTAGCTGAGGCCGTTGACGCAGTTCACACACACACACACAGAGAGACAAACATCGAACATGTACGCGCAGACTGGCAGTCACGTGCCGAAGCGTCCTCGCGCACTGCTGATATGTGCAAAGTAATGTGAAAATGCAGGAAAATGGCGCACGAGTAGTTGTAGGCCTCGCAAATTAATGTTAATGCTGCATGGGACACGAGTCGCACACAATGTTCCCCATGCGCAGCGCATAAAGCATAAAAGTCAATTTCGGTGCGCGTTTACCAATGCAGACAGCGTGGCTGGAAAATGTGCTGCTGACAGTATAAATGACGGCCGAAAAGGATAAGTCTGCGTGTATGTGTGTGTGTGAGTGGGGGGTCGCATCTATGTGCGCCTCTTGGATGGCTTCAATATTTTGCTAATACATTGAGCCATTTATTATTGTAGATCTGTGACGATTATGAGTGAGTTTATGTGATTGATGACATCTTTTGGGGAAATGTGAAAAATCATTTTGTGCTTTTAGCAACATTTTTTTGTGTTTTTGTATTATTGTTGCTGTTGTTCTTTATGTTCTTATTTGTATTTTCTTTTTTATAATATTCTTATTTTTTGCGGCTGATTGAGTGCCGCACTGAGAGGTCCATGACACATGTCCAATGTATATTAGAGCAAATGATTTATTGTTGATGATGATTTTTGCATATAGCATTAATTATTGAATTTAATATAAAAGCCAAAATGCCTTAGTGGACAGTTTTGTATTCAAAATTGAAGTTGAACAGACAGGAGATGGACCATGAATATTTTTAATGTGATAAATAGAGTTAACTCTAAGAACAACTATATTGAAAATAAAAAAATTAAACATGGGTCTTTAATTAGTTTTAGATAAATTATCGGAAAGACATTTACATACATAAGCAAAGTTATTTTTGTATTTTTTCCAACAACCAGGCGGTCATTAAGGCACTCACCAAGTCTATAGAAAAATACAAACTAGTCAGAGGCTGCAAGGATTTGCTGAGCTTATTGCACTGTCAGGTGCACTTCATCATCACCTGGAAATCCCAGGAGTAAAAGACTTACTACCTCAGCGGGTGGTGCTGCCTTCAAGTGCAAAACGAAGACAGATACAGGACTACTTCCTGCAGATAGCGAACTGTAGATGGCGAAATCTCTGCAGCTGCAGAGTGGCTCAACAGATTTGGCCACGATACAACTGCCGTAGAAACTGTGTCTCTAGGTTGAAGGCACTGTTCACGGGTCACTGGCCAATTGGTCTACGCTAATTTAATGCATAATTCTGAAGAGAACAAAATTAGTGTAAGACACTCGAACACTTCCTATGCAGCTGTCCTGCTTTATCGTTGGAAAGACTTAATTCCTTAACACTAGAAAGACAGCAAGTTTTCCACACTGCAAGTACACATCGGATTTGGCTAATTCTTCACAAAATAAATTAAAAAAAATATGAAAAATTTTTCACGATTAAAAATAAAAGTCACCAAAGCAAAAGTTGATAGAAATACTAACGAAAATACAGATATTTAAAAATGAAAAATATTCTAATGAGATCTGCAGTCGATCTTTTGGAGACAAGACAGAAAAGCAGAAAAGTCCTCCATACAACCGCGGAACAAAATTTGAAGGAGGAGTCCGTTCTTCATAAAATTTGGTTAATCATGGTCTCCTGAATTAAAATCTCCATTTTGTTTTTCTTAAACTTTTGTAGTTTGGCAATGCCTGAGACTTAAATTTTGAGTTTTCGTCATATTTGGTGAACTATAGCACCAAATGTGTTGGCTAGATTTTTCAGATTCTACATTTAATCGATAACGTCAACATTGATAATTGCAAAGAGTAACAGAAATTGTCTTAGGACCCTCTGGGTCTGCAATAAAAATGATAATAATAAATGTATGTTTTGCATTTGTGCAGTTTTCTCAATTTTTCATGCTGATTGCATACTTTTAGGGATAAATAAAATTAATTTTGTCGAAAAATAGGTGAATTATTTTCTGAGATCGGAAGATATCGGAGGATATGTTTACATTATACGACAAAGAAAGAATGCTTCTTAAAATAAAAAAAATCCAGGAACATAATTTCACATACTTTTTAGATATTTTCCTTTATGTTTTGCTAATTTTCAGAGTTTTAATTTAGAAAAATATTTTAAATTAAAAGTGAAGTAAAAGCCGCAGCTTTGCAAATTTTGAGCAAACGTTAAAAGCGAAAATGGCCACATTATTTCTTAATCTATATTTTAGCATCTTCTTGGTAACCACATATTTTTAAAATTGTTTTTACTCAATTTTTTTTACTAATAGTGTCAAATTTTTTTGTGAAAAAAGTTTCAACTTTGAGCCGCTTTTC
The DNA here is from genome assembly GCA_963668005.1 of Melieria crassipennis. Classification (NCBI taxonomy): domain Eukaryota; kingdom Metazoa; phylum Arthropoda; class Insecta; order Diptera; family Ulidiidae; genus Melieria; species Melieria crassipennis. The sequence continues at coordinate 13,371,732 of OY764961.1, forward strand.
ACAGAAACTAATTAATTATTTGCACAAAGTTTTTGGGGTTTTCTTAGTTGGAGATTTACTTTCAAAGTGACATCAAAATCGTTTAATTCTGAGACTATAAATGTTTTGAATTTTGTCTATGGAACGAATCACTGTTCTGTAGTCGATCTCGATAAGCTTTAAGCCTTATTTTGACAATGGGAGTTGACTCTAATGTTTACTTTTTTCTTCCTTGTGGGGAAAACCTATTCGAAGAAACTACAGTAAAACCCTACATTAGTTCAAATTGAGTCAGTTCAGCAAATAATGTTTTATATTAACCTTTACATGACCTTCAAACGTTATCATCGCAGACATTTTTAAGCTTCTTTCTAAAATTGAGCTTAAACAGAATCCTTAAGTCTACACAATTTCTAAAAATAACAAAAAATCAAAACATTAATACATGATATAAAAATTTTTAAGGCTACAAAGTTGCGTGAATGTAATGAATGAAGAACACAAAAAAAAATACATACAACTCGCAATGTCTACGACCTCTGAATTCTTCACAGTTCAGGTTCGTGTTCAGCTTTGCACTTGAAAAACTTATTAAAAAATCAAACCAAACAAGAAAAACTTTTTTCTGCTGTTTTTTTTTGTTTTCAATTGTTTTATCTGGTTTTCATGCGAAAAGACTTTCAAGTGTGCAAATTAAAAAATCAAGAAAAATAGTATAAAAATTTGCAACACCAACAACGCGTGTCTGTTTGTATTTTATGTACATACATACATACATTGTACATTTATATCAGCCGCATACGAAATCAGATAAAAATTGCACGCGCCGCTGATCGGCCTTGATTACAGTCTCAATTAATGTATGTTAAGTGAAAAAGAAGAAAAAGAAGAAGAGGACAACGACGAAAACCAAGTAGAAGACAACGTCGAAAAGCCACCAGAATTAAAAGTTTCTTTCGCACCCAAGAAAAATAGCAACAGATTAAAATCTGTTGCAAACCAGAAAATCGCAACTACAACAACAGCAACAATGAAAATTTGCAACCTAAAATTAAAACAGAGTGGCAACGACTTGAAACCACTGAAGCTGCTCGTACGATCTGCGCTGCGAGCCAGCGTCGAATGTTGTGTCAAGAATTGCGCCTGGCAGACCACTGTCAACACTCGAACGTCTGTCTGACAGCTGCGCGCTGCGCAGTCAACCACTCATCGACCTCGACCGGTCGCGTTAAGTGGTATTTGCGAAAATTTTGCACAAAAAATTAAGCGCACACATGTACACAGCGACTGTTTATAGGGGAAACACTGGTTCGCAAATTTCAAAATGCACTAAAAAACTAAATTGTTTCAATGTTTTTCTATAGTTTCTGAGAAATTTTGAATCTTTTTTTCAATATCTTTGGAGAGTTTGTTTATGGCTGAATTTTTATTATATGAACAATATACTTTTATGTGCATTTACTATCGATTGTAGACCCTGTTTTGGTAATTTCGGTTTTATTAGTTTTTTCTTGTACATATTTCCAACACCATTCGAACACTCGACGCCGCTTTGCTTTGCTGCTGAACTTACGAAATAACATCACGTTTCGGTGATTATACGACAAGTCAAGTTGTGTTGGTTGTTGTTGTCGTTGCTGTTGCTGTTACTGTTGCCGTCAACGACACTAACAATAAAAGTCAGCGATAAAAATCGACGTAATCGGCGCATAAAAAAAAATTCAACGAAGCAAAAATCTCGCATTACAAAAAAAAAATGCAAATCATAAAATTACAACCAAACGCTATGAATTAGTGCTTTTGTTGTTATTGTAGAGATTAAGCGACAAATCGGCGATTTTGTTTCATAGCAAATTGCACCACAAAAACGCGTCAAGTAACTAAACGAAATCCGAACGAATAGTCGCAACAAAAAAATTAATCAAATCAAAGAAGCAAAGCTTAGCGTCAGCAACCAATTCGTGTTCTGCTAATTGTTCTTGTAATTGCAATCACAGCGGTTGTAAGTCACATTTTGTATAACCGTTTGAATGTATTTTTTGTTGTTGTTGTTGTTCTGCTGAAATAAAACGTCCCTCAAATGTTGTGATGTTGACTGCTGAAGGTCACCTCTAGCAACCTATGCTCAACATTTGGCCTTTTGGCTCAACATTTTGGGCGCTACAAAGTAGAACATCACAACAACAACAACAACAACCACATGACGAAATTAACATGTCGTTAGCAGTGTTCGCAGTTCACAGGTCGCAGTTTGTGCGTTGCTTTCCGCTTCTCGCCATTGTGGCGTTCGATTGCGGCTTCAGCTGTCGGCCGGCTTGGAGTGCGTCTGTCCAGCCAGTGGGCCGTTGTCATTGTGCGACTTTCGTCGGCCCCAGCACCGGCCACGCACATGTAATGGCCACTCAAGTGCGCAGCATGCCAAATTAGCACTCGACCGTTTAAGTGGGTGTTAAAAATGTTGACAGCGATAACACCAACACCAGCATCAACACAATGCCAACAACAATGATGCCGATTATGATGCTGCCGTGCTGCAGTGGCCGTTGCCTACGATTGTTGTTAGGCGGATGTGACCGTTCCCGTTGCCGTTGATGTTGCTGACATTTGAACGGGAGTGCGCAATTATCCTCGTTAATTGGTGTCGGCTATCGTTGTTATTGTTGCTGCCTGTAAGCCTGTTGAACGACTCAGTTAATTGCAGTTTCGGCATTGTTTCAACATTGGCTCTCGAGTGGTGTTGGGTTTAAGCTGTTTGGCTGAGCGGTTCGATGGCTAAACGTTAAAAAATCTGTTTTTCAGACACGTGTACGAGATTTGGCTAACAAGTTGTTTTCGTTAAGTGTTGACTAGAGTGATACATAAAAAATAAAAAAATAAAAAAACAACAGCTGTGTTTCTGGGAAATTTTTAACGGAGATATGTTTCAGTAAAAAAACAAAATACTAAATAAATAAAGCAGTGAATCTTACTTTGGGGATTCTGTAGGCAACATTTGAGCCCAATGACAGCTGAAACCATATGTGCAAAAATTTTTGTAAGATACGAATATTTGGAAGGAAGTAAGAAGTGATTACAAATGAGTGAAATAGATGACACATTTAATTTTCATGAAAATTTGCTGCTAGAGAATATTTTTCTCGAAACTATACACTTATGATCATTAGACATGATTGAGTGTGGTATGGAGATTCTTAACCCTTTCGACCCCAAAGTTGCCTGAAAGCAACTTCACCTATTTGTCATCTTATAGCAAAAGCTACGATTGATTTATGGGTTTAATTTAAATAGGCACCAACAAATTAATATTTTTAAAAGTAAATTCAAAGCAAAATACAAAAATTTTACTTTTATGCCCAAAATAATTTTCAATAATTTGAAGCGATATCAGGGAAAGTTTGTGTTCTAATTGTTTCTTTAATAATGGTTAAATAAAATTAAAAAGTGTTAATTTTGTATTTTACCATAAATATTGAATAATTTTTCTGTAATTAAAAAATATTGATACAAAATTTATTTAACCTGTTTTAAGCTAAAATTGTTCAAAACTAAACTAGCTCTAGAACTCTAACAAAGAAGCGTGGCGATTTCAAATGTCGTGTGCACACTTCTTAGGAAAGTGTTTCATTATTCAAATACCAAAAAGTAATATCTAAACACAGCCTAAAATTCTGGTTCGAAAGGGTTAATAATGGGTCCTCAATGTTGAAGAACCTCTTGTGTTTTGCGTTTTGTTGAAAAAGTACATGAGCCAAAAAATTGTTGTAGCTAGAGTGGAGTTAAATGGCATCGCATCAAGATCAAAGTTCACAAAAAGCTGAGAAAATCTACAAATTGCACTACAGTTCCTCAGAAGTTGCTCTTAGAGGGTTAAAATCTATGACTGACCCCCACTAGTTTTTCCTACTGAACATTTCATTCAAACATATTTATACCCTGTTGCCAACCCTTAAGGGGGCTCCCATACAAAATGATCGTTTTTATTCAACAGGCTCCAACTGCTCCCATGTTGCCCCAGATGTGTCAAATGTAAGACCGACAGTCATTTATTTTCCTTTCTGAATATTTTTTTCAAACATGTCTAGGCGCTATCTTCAAGTCTTAAGGGGTCTGCCATACAAAACTGGCAATTTTCTATGAAATTGGCTCGTCAATGTAGTAGTTAAGTAAGCGAGGAAACATTGTATCTCGAAAACTATTGAACCAATTTGAATGATTTATTCAGCAATCGGCAAAATTTTTGATTAAAAAAAATAGAAAATTCTTTAACGTTCAAAAATTCACCGCCAGAGGGCACCACCACCCACCTGCTCATGGATTACTGGAACAATTGTTCCTAAAAAGTTTCTACACCAACCGACGTTCTTTGCGAATCTGTTTGCACTTGAATCACTCGTCGAGAGTTCAAAAATGCTGAATTGCTAAAATGTAATTATTTTCATTACGATTTGTTTCGCTTCAATTTAAAGAAAAGCACAAAATAAAAAAGAGGGAGAACACTAAACTGTAGAAAGTTGGCTGACCGCAGACGGGCGAATGGGATTTTCGCCAATTCATTTGCCGCAGCGCAGCAGCCAAATTACATTTCGTCTTGATTAATTAACCAGCGGCGACTGCTTAAGTCATTCGCGGCGCCACAATAACGGCACAACAACGAGCCCCGCCAATGGTGCAGATGCGGTTCATGTCGTCAATGCGGCAATAATGAAGCGAACACTTCTGGGAGCACAGCGCCCCGGGCATTTGCCTGACCCAAATGTTTCAAATTTTGGCAGCGAATTTGAACGCAAAACTTAACGAAAGTTGCCGCTGTGTGTCGGCAAGGTGTGACTGGGCGACGTATTCAGATCGGCGCAGCGGTTCAATGCGTGCGACCGGCGAAGGCCAACAGCCAACAGCCGCACCGAACTTGTTGTACGTGGCCCAGAAACGGTCAGCGAGTCGAATCCGCGCTTCGCGGTGCGAAATCGTTGCGTCAAATTGTTAATAAATCTGCAAGTCTCAGTCGGGGAGCTGATTGATGTAGCGCTGCGCGGCGAGTGAGGCCCGTAAAAAATGTATTGCTGCCAAAAGTAACGAGCATTGTTGTGGTTTTATTACTGCTGCTACTGCTGTGTTATTGTTGTTGTTGTTGTATTGCTTTAGTCAAAATGCCAAACATAAATAATTCAATCAACCGCGCTGGTCGGTGCGCTTGTAATGAGTTTTTTTATCGTTGTTTTTGTTGTTGTTGTTGCTTTAGTATTATTTGTTATCTGCCAACCGATCGGCTGTTGGCGGTCAACGCTCGTAGCGGCCACTGGTTACATGTTGGTCAATTGTAATTGATGTCTGCCATCTAATTGCAGTTGCTGCCCGATGTTGCTGCTGTTGTTGTTGTTGTTGTTGGTATGGGCCGGCATTATTGAGTTTGCTTGCATGTCATGTGTTGTTGTTGTTGCTTTTATTGTTGCTGGGTAGTTGGCCACTGCCATATTCATTAATAGGCATTTGTGGCGTAGCTACGTACATACAAACAAATGTTTATATTTAAATTTTTTATGTGTAAATACGTGTGCGTGTTTGTGTGTTTGTGTGTATCTGCTTGTTATTTATAAAATGCCAATTATTGTTATGGCTGTCTGTGTGGCTGTTGTTGTTGTTGTGCAAAATTAATTATCAGGCCACCGTGTGCTGACTTTGGCAGTGTCTGGCGTTGCCATTTTGACATTTCAGCTAAATGCTGTGTCGGCCATATTTTCCTTTAGAAATTAATTATCTTCTGCTCTGTGCATCGTTTGCGCTATTAAAACTTTGAATGTGCTTAATTTTTATTTACCTAATATTTTTAGTTTTTATTTTAACTTATTTTATGAATATTTACATAGATAGATATGTGTACTTGCGTGTGCTTAGTTTTTTTATTTTTAGAAATCCTATTATAATTCTACCACGACTATGTCAAGGTCGTGGCGAAGGGTTAATACATGTAAGTCAGGGTCAAACATGTTTATAACCTTTTTGGATTTGGGAATTATTGTTCTGAGGATGCGAGTAGAAAGAGAAGCTAGTGAAGGGCGGAACAAAAAACAGTGTCAGAGTTAAAGAATTGGATGAATGATGAGTGATTTGAAGCTGCAAGAATTAGTGGAGCAAAATCCCATAGTAACAATTGAGGAATTGAATTAATGAATCAATTAAAGCTTCAAGAACTAATCAGGAACAACTTTTACTGAGGGAATAGTTGAAGAATTGAATGAATGAATTGAATTGAAGCTGCAGGAACTAATCAGAATAAATCCCACAGTAACAGTTGAAGATTTGAATGAATGAATAATTGAATTGAAGCTGGAGGAACTAGTGAAGCAAAATCTCACAGTAACAGTTGAAGAATTGAATAATTGAATTGAATTGAATTGAATTGAACCTAAAAGAACTAGTTGAGCAAAATCCCACAGTAACAGTTGAGGAATTGAATGAATGAATCAATTGGAGCTGAAAGAATTAGTCAGAAAAAGCTGATGTTGCGAGAACAGTTGGAGAATTGAATGAACCGATGAATTGATGCTGCAAGAACTAGTTAGAAGAAAGCTCTCAGTAACAGTTAAGAATTGAATAAATGAATAAATTGAAGCTGAAACAATTAGTCAGAAGAAAGCCCTCAGTAACAATTGAGGAATTGAATGAATGAATTGAATTAAAGCTGAAAGAACTAGTGGAGCAAAATGCCACAGTAACAGTTGAAGAATTGAATGAATGAATCAATTGAAGCTGCAAGAATTAGTCAGAAGAAAGCCTTCAGTAACAGTTGAAGAATTGAATGAATGAATAAATGAACTGACTTATTTATTTATTTGAATTATGAATGAATCAATTGCAGCTGCAAGAACTAGTCAGAAGAAAGCCATGAGTAACAGTTGAAGAATTGAATGAATGAATTGAATTGAAGCTGCAGGAACTATTCAGAATAAACCCCACAGTAACAGTTGAAGATTTGAATGAATGAATAATTGAAGCTGGAGGAACTAGTGAAGCAAAATCTCACAGTAACAGTTGAAGAATTGAATAATTGAATTGAATTGAATTGAATTGAATTGAATTGAATTGAATTGAATTGAATTGAATTGAATTGAATTGAACCTAAAAGAACTAGTTGAGCAAAATCCCACAGTAACAGTTGAGGAATTGAATGAATGAATCAATTGGAGCTGAAAGAATTAGTCAGAAAAAGCTGATGCTGCGAGAACAGTTGGAGAATTGAATGAACCGATGAATTGATGCTGCAAGAACTAGTTAGAAGAAAGCTCTCAGTAACAGTTAAGAATTGAATAAATGAATAAATTGAAGCTGAAACAATTAGTCAGAAGAAAGCCCTCAGTAACAATTGAAGAATTGAATGAATGAATTGAATTAAAGCTGAAAGAACTAGTGGAGCAAAATGCCACAGTAACAGTTGAAGAATTGAATGAATATTGATTCATATAATTCATGATTCATGAATAAATGAATAAATTGAAGCTGCAAGAATTAGTCAGAAGAAAGCCCTCAGTAACAGTTGAAGAAATGAATGAATGAATAAATGAACTGACTTATTTATTTATTTATTTGAATTATGAATGAATCAATTGCAGCTGCAAGAACTAGTCAGAAGAAAGCCCTGAGTAACAGTTGAGGAATTGAATGAATGAATCAATTGAAGCTGCAAGAATTAGTCAGAAGAAAGCCCTCAGTAACAGTTGAAGAATTAAATGAATGAATAAATGAACTGACTTATTTATTTATTTATTTGAATTATGAATGAATCAATTGCAGCTGCAAGAACTAGTCAGAAGAAAGCCCTGAGTAACAGTTGAGGAATTGAATGAATGAATCAATTGAAGCTGCAAGAATTAGTCAGAAGAAAGCCCTCAGTAACAGTTGAAGAATTGAATGAATGAATAAATGAACTGACTTATTTATTTATTTATTTGAATTATGAATGAATCAATTGCAGCTGCAAGAACTAGTCAGAAGAAAGCCCTGAGTAACAGTTGAGGAATTGAATGAATGAATCAATTGAAGCTGCAAGAATTAGTCAGAAGAAAGCCCTCAGTAACAGTTGAAGAATTGAATGAATGAATAATTGAATTGAAGCTGCAAAAAATTACTTATGGGATGATATCATATTTCATACTGGGTAAAGAATAAAGAATTTCTTTATTGAAAAAAAAATGTTGAAAAGACAAATTGTTTATTAGTTAGTTGCGACTGCAATTGCCTGAGACGCCCAAATAGCGTTTTGTACAAATTGGTTGAATTTTATAGTTAAAAAAATGAATAAATACTCAATGGATAAAGAATTGAATTAAAAAAAATATAAAAAAATAAGAAAATAAATTAATTATTCAATTACTGATTGATTACTGATCTGCCCTTGAATAACTTTTTCAACAGTTGAAACGTTCAACTTTTAAAAAGTTTTCTAGACCACTAATATTTTTCACAAACAATTTTGCGCTGCACAAGTTTGACTGTAAAAAATTTATGAAGTAAGTTGTGCCATATTTTTTGTAATAATTATTCACCACATGCAACTGCCAACATTTTCATTTAACCTCAAAACCCAACGACAGCAATTCGAATTGAAACTTGTAAAATATGCTTTTTGTTGTTGCAATTAGTTACAATTGTTGCTGTTGTCAGTGTATTGTCAACATTTTACGACAGCATAGTCGTACATTGCAATGAAAAACGGGGGATTAAGAGAAAAAACATAAAAAAACAAGACGAAAAAAAACACAACTGGCGCCAAAGATTTCAAATTCATAAAGTTAATGACACTTGATTACTTTACTACAATTTGCAAGTCAGACAACAACAATTTGAATTCAAACAAAAACAACAACAACAAACACAATGGCGACAACAGTAATTTAAAAGAAGAAGCAGCAGCAGCAGCTGTCAGCTAGACAGTCAGCAACATAGACAGCACAACAATTAGGCAAAACCAGACGAAAAAGTGCTGACAGTTGTTGTTTTTATTGTTGTTGTTTAATTTTTGTCAATTCACATTTGGCAAATGCGGGCGCAATGACTATAAAAAAAAATACATATTGCAATAAAAATAACAGCAAACAAATTATTGCTGTGCTGTTACCAATAAATTCTGCACAACAAAAAAAGCAATGCATAGAATAGAATAAAACAGCATATAGCGAAGACAAAAAGAAAGAGAAGGAAAAAACATTTGACAGCGCGCGAAAAAAAACGCTTATAAAATATGCAAATGCTGCGCAGCTGTCAATCACAATTTGCTGTAATTTATGAATGTGTGACAATGACTACAACAAGAACAACAATTACAAATGCGTGTTACAATAATAAATGTGTTGTAGATATGCAAACATTACAAATGGCAATAACAGCAACAACGCGAACGATTGATTGAGCTTCGCAAGTGGCAGAGACTAGCAATAAACGCAAAAGGAGATAGAAGAAGAAGAAAAAATAGACTGTTGTAGACTGTCATTATTCAAATTGCATCAATCTTGGAGTGTTTGTGTTAAGCATGACAAATTTTCACTTTTATTTATTTAAACACAAAACGTGTAGCAACAACTTCTTCAAATGGATTTGTAAATTCTTTCTTCCGTATTGGGTGAAACTGTTGCAAGTGATAATTGACCTAAATATGGAATAAATATGGCAAATAAAAAATGAAATGCTGTCAAAATTTGCAACTTTCACTTGTCTGAAATCATATATTCATATATACAAAAAATATCATTTGGACACTTGCTTAGTTTTAAAATTGTTTTCGTCTTTTAATGTTCGCGTTTCATTGGCAGCGTTCAATACGCCAACTTGCTGCACTTTCTTACTCACTTTGCTGGTTAAGTAGCAAAACATTTTTAGCAAAAAGCGTTAAACAACAACAACACTCACAACAACGCACTATCGAATATCCACGCACACTTATGGCCATGTTTACCTAGTTTGTTTTTTTTATTATAAGTTGGCATTTTGCGTTTTTGTTTGTTTTGCTTATTTTTTCGTCTGCTTGTAAAATTAATTGTTATTGGAAATTTGGTTTTTTTATTTCGTTAAGCTTTTGCCGCATGCGTGTTATTTTTTCTTTAGTTATTTGTTTATTGTTCAACTCTTTTTTTGCCGATACGCGTACAGGCGTCCATTGAACCCGAGACACACTTTTGTGTTGAAAAACAAAAACAAAAATAAAAAATTACAATGTTTTTTTGTATTAATTTGCAATTTGTATAATTTTTGTTTATTTGCATTGTTGTTATTTTTATGTTACTGTTTATTTTCAGTGTAAATGTAAATTGTTGTCAATAAAAACTGCCGCATACTTTAAGTGTCATTTAACAAAATGCTGTTTTGCAAGATTTTGGCTTTTGTTGGTTGCAAATTTGTACATATTAGTAGTAATTATTAAGCTTGTTTTTAATTAACACATACACAAAGTTAATTGAGTTTTTACACCTATTAAGTTTTAGTATATTTCTGAAATGTTTGCAGCACTGACAGAAATGAATTAGTTGTGGATTTCAATGAGCACTTTTGCTGTTTTTGCCATATTGTAGAAGTTTGAATATTATGATGAGAGGATAAATGGATAAAATAATATATTACATTCTCTCTTTTCAGCCTTTTGTTCATTTTTTTATTTCTGTTTTTATTCTGTTTTTTCTATTTCTGCTTTTGTTTACTTTCGTTTTTAAATCTTCTTGAATTTTTCTCTTCTTTTTTTGTTTCTTCATTTCGTCGTTTCTTTAGTAGTCTCTCTTATGTTTTATTTTTATATGTTTCCTTCTCTGTTTTTCTTTGCTTTTCTTTCCTTTCGTTTAATTTCCTTTCCTTTCAATTTGTATCCTTTCCTTTTCTTTCTTTTCTTTTCGTTTCTTTCTGCCTTTCTTTCTCTTCTGTTTTTTGTTATTTCTTTCATTTCTCTTCTTTCTTTTGTTTGTTCTTGATTTCCTCTTTTATATGCTTTGTTTTTTTATACTATTTTGAATTATTAATTTTTTCCTTATTTTCCTATCTTTCTCTAATTTTTTAATTTCATTTTCAAATTCTTTATTCTTTTGTTGTTGTTTTCTTTTTTTATATACTTTCATTTTTGAATTGCTTTTTTATTTTTCTATCTTTCTCTAATTTTTTTCTATCTTTTTCAAATGCTTTATTTCTTGTTGCTTTTTTTTCTATACTTTCTTGAATTATTCCTTTTTTCTTTATTTTCTATTTAATTCTGTTGTATTTATTTTTCAAAATCTTACTTTGCTTTTTTCTTTTCTGTCTTCTCCCGCTTTGCCTTTCTTAAGCTTTTCTTTCCTTTTCCATCCTTTCCTCTCTGCTTTGCTTTTCTTATTTGTTTTTATTATTCCTCAACTCTCTTGGCTTGTGCGTGCTTTTTCATAACGATTCTCTTTTTTAAACTTTCTTAATCTTTTCTTTCGTATCTTCAGATCTAATACTCTTCGTTACTTCGTTTACTTTTTGCAATATCTCTCTTCCGTTCTCACTTTCTTTATATGTTTCCGTATTTTCGTTCTCTTTCTTTATTTCATGACTTTAATTGAACTTGCCTGTCCCATGTTTATTTTTTCTTTGTTCTCACCTTCAGTAATTTCTTTCTTCTTCTTTGCTATCATTTATCTCTCCTTCATTTCTTTCACTTTCCTTTTTGTTCTTTCAGCTTTCTTAAGTATTTCTGTTCTCTCATCTTTTGTTTATCTTTCCCGCTGTCTTCTTTTTTCCCTTTTTTCCACTTTTCTACTTTTCATACATTTTTTTCATTTTCTTAATTCCTTCCAGCTTTTTGTTTTTCTTAGTTATCTTTTTACCTTATATTCTTACGTTTCCTTTTTCTTTACCTATTTTTCTTATATTTCCTATCTCTTTTTTCATTCCTTCCAGCTCTCTTCTTTTCTTGTTATCTTTTTAACAGACATTCTTACATTCCTTGGAGTCCCTTTGTACTTTCCAACTATTTTCTTTTCTTTTGATCTGTTTACCTATTTTTCTTGAATTTCCTATCTCTTCTTTTATTTCTTTCAGCTTTCTTCTTTTCTTGTTATCTTGTTGACCTATTTTTTTATGTTTTGGGCTATTCTTCCTCGATCTTTCTTATACTACTTCTCTCTTATACTCTCTTCTTCTTTTTCTCCTTTTGCCATAACCAAGTATTACTTAGTTCCGTGTCCTCCGTCTCCGCCTCTGCCCCCGTTTGCCTTCAGTGCGCAAGCGCAGCAGCTGCTGAGATGTTCACACAAGTAAATAAACTTCAGGCGCTGATCGAGTGACTGAACTGAGTGACAATGTCCAATGTTGTGACAATGTCCAATGATGAACAAAATTTAATTTGTTTTGTTGCAGTCGGCGACAACAACAACAACAACAACACCAACAGCATGCATTCAACAACAACGAGAAAATGCCACTGACACATCAAAGCGGCAAACAGCGCTCGCCCCGCTTGGGACCAAACGCCCGACGGAGGGAAGCAGTACTGGCTTTTGTCGCTGAACGTGAACGAATTCACGTTTGTCGCACTGTCTGATCATTTGTTATGTGCCGAGAGTGGCGCGGCGTTGATGCTCTCAGCAGAATTGATGGCATTGCGTGGGAAACTTTTGAATTTCGCCAAAAAATAAAGGCAACAAAAAAGCAAAAATAAAAACCAAATACCAACACCAAAAAAAACCAATAAATTTGCGCAGGTAAATGTCACACAATGTGAGTGTGTGTGTCGACTGAGTGCAGAGTAACCAAGATTTCAATAAAACGTGCATAAAATATCGCATGCAATAAAATTGCGCCGGGAAGCAGGCAGCGCTGAAATGGCGTTGACATAACGTGACTTTCAACATTTTCACAATGAATTTTTTATGTTGTACTATGTTCTGCCATTGCAGATATGTTGTTATTGTTGTTGTTCTAGTTTATTTTTTGTTTTATTTTTAAAGCTATTTTAACAATGAAATGTGTGAAAAATAAAACAACAAAATACGACAGACAGCAAAATGTTGCTGCGCAGCCACGAGAGAAATTCGCATGTTTTTCACACTTGTCGTGTGTGCAAACGTGTCTGTCTGTTCGTCAAACGTCTGTGAGTGTTGGACTGGTTGATTGTCTGGCTAACTGTTTGCGCTGTATGTGACACTCAATTAGAAAATTGTGGACGAATTGCCAATGTCATTAGAGACAAATTTCCCCGCAATTAATTATAAACAAAACAACAACAACGACAACAACAACTGTGCCATAAAAACTAATCACGAACGTTGTGAATAGTTGTTAGCGGCGCACTCTTCATTAAGTCGCATTTCGTGATTATATTTGTTTGTAGTTTTGTTTTGTTTTTGCAAACATTTTTGTAATTTTTCAATTTCAATTTCGCTTTAAGCGAGAGCGCATACGACACAAGCACGCGTGCGTGTATTGTCGAGCTGCAAACTTGTCTGGAGCAAGTCAGACGCCATCGACTACTTAGAAACGATACGAGAGAGCGAAGAGCAGCCGAGCTGCTGGCTGCGTCAAGTGTCGACGTTTTTTATTTTTTAGTGCATTTTATTGTTTTGTTGTTATTGTTGTGCTTTTCGAAAGCGGATATTGTTATCTGTCGCAGTGGTTTGGAATTAGTCATTGAATTTTGCAACTATTGCTCACACAATGCGCTTTCTCGTAGCGGTTTTGAATGGATAAGCGAGTTGAAGTTGACGGCGTAGTGTTTATTAAATATTTTCCTTAATATTGTTGTCGCCACTAATTGAGCAAAATAATACTGCCTATTCATTAATGATTATTTACTAGTTAATAGTTGGATAATTTTAGGAAAAATTCGTTTGTCATTGAAGTAAATAGTAACTTTCATTCAAATCAAACGCCAAACTGGGCTGTTGAATGAGTGATTTAATGTCGAATAATGAAATTTTTTTTTTATTGGAATATGTAAAAAACTGTGAGGCAGCTGATACCACAAAAAATGCTCCTCTAATAGAATTTGTGGCAATTGTAATATATGAAGTCTGAAACAGGCCAAATGACACTCAACTGAAATCAATGTTTTATTTAAGCAGCCAAGTATTTCAAGTGCCCAGCGTATTATGCGAACTATGTAATATTTCAGTTACCTATTGCAAAAAAACAATAAAAAAATTCTTATTCTTATCTTCTTCTATGGCAAAACATGACGTATGCGTAATTGGAAATACGAAAAATTCAAATAATTGTAGTGAAAACAATTATTATGTATGCCAATAGTTGAAGAAAACAACTTTTTTTTAAGCTACAAATAATTTCAATGGCACAACATGACACATGAATGATAGGAACTTGGAAAAATTGTACTGATAAAAATTATTATGTATGCCAGCTACAAAGAACTTCAAAGGCACTACAAACAAAATTGTAGTGAAAACAATTATTATTTATGGTAAAAGTTGAAAAGAAGCAAGTTTTGCTTTAATCTATAAATAATTTCAAGTGCCCCTCATGACGTATTCCTCTCTCGCAATTTTCATCAATTAAATATAAATCTGAAGCGGTCAATAAGATGTATGAGTGATTTAAATTATGCTTAATTACTTCAAATTCCAACCAACATGACGTATGAGTGATTTAAATTTGTGGTTAGTCACTTGAAACGCCATAAGAAAATTTAAAGCTACATCTCAGTTCGAAGCAATCAAAATAGAAAATTGTAAAGAAAATTCAACAATTATAAATAAGCAAAATTTCCGTCTCAAACAAATATTTTGTTTTCTGATGTGTGCAATGGAGCGTATGAGTGACTTTAATTACTTGAAATTGATTTTGAATTCAAATGAAATAAATAGAGTTCAAATGCAGCAAAAATTCTATGGAATAATTTTACTATTATTCTTCACACCAAATACGACTTTAGCTAAAACCCAAACTGCACACAATGCAATGACCAATTTTAATGTTTGTATACAACAACAGTGGCAGCTCGTACACTGACAAAGCGCTACCCAACTAATCGAAACCACAGTTCACCGCATCCACATCCGCAACCGCATCCGCAACAACGTTGCCACGCTGACGGATTATGTAATAAAGCTGACAGCGTTGCAACAATGCGTGCTTAGACTTTTTAGTGCCGCACTGCATACAAACATACTCACACATACTTGCGTGTATATATGTGTGTGTATGCGTGTGTCTCTAATTAAATCGTTGCAATCTTTAACCGCTAACGAACAGCGAAAATCTCTGCATTAAAATTACAACAAAAAAAACTAAGAACAGCGTTCAATGGCGTTGCGTTGCATGCAGTCGGGTCATGTGACAATGTAGCTGCATTTTTTTACACTAGCAACAGTCATTACATTCAACAGTTTTTGGCCACCTTTTGTGTACATCACCTGAGCTACGACCAAAAACAACAACAACAATGGCTGACAAAAAATAAAAACAAAAATAAATTACAGTTAATATTAACAAAAAATAAAACAAAAAACAAAAACAAATTACAGTTAATATTAAAAGCAAAAAAGAGATGAACTTTGTGTTGGCTTTAGATGGCAAACAATTAACTTGCTTATTAAGCGCTAATTGCCACAGGTTGAGGTTCAATTGACATGTCTATAACAAAACAACAACAGCAAAAAACAACGTTAATAGCTGAAATTATAAAGCCACAATCATTATAACAACAAAAACAGCAACAAAATCAAATGTTAATTAAAAAAAAATGTAATTTGCGGTTAATAACAGTAGACAACAACAATGTTGCGCTGCTTTGATAATTTCATTGAAGTTTTGCTGCCAATTTGAAGTCAATTTTTTGTCACGTCTGGTTGCAACATGACTACAATTAACTGTGAATTATTTAAAGTTTTTATGAACAGATTAAATCATTTAAGTTGAATGTAAATTTTATGCAAATTGTGGTATTTGTAAATGTTATTTATTATTATTTAATATTTTGTATTTATTATTTATTTTTAATTTATAATTTATTATTATTTATTATTTATTATTTGTTATTTATTATTTATTAGTTTTTATTTATTACTTATAATTTATTATTTATTTTTTATGATTTATTACACTACCCGACAAAAAATGGGTTCATCGCGTGCTCCTAAAAACAAAAGTATTTTTCGGCTACTGAACACGAAACTGAAAATCAAAAAATTTTCTTAAGAAGCGTTTTCGCAAAATCTTCGAAAAACAGGTTTTTTCCCTCTTATTTCAGTTATGAGCACATATCCCGTAAACCAACCATCCGACTAACCGTCGGTAATTAACTAACCTTTCCAACGATATGTAGATTGTCCAAATCAGATGAGATTTGGGGAAGTTACTGACGATGAAAGTTGTAAAAAAGTGAATTTTTCGACCATTTTCAAAAATCATAAATTTTCGACTACTTTTTTTATAGATAAAATAAATGATCTCCTCTGGTTTTAAAATCTAAGATGAAAGATATATTATTTGAGCAAATATTAAGCCTAACATCAATAGAATTGAAAGAAAAATGAAGTCATGATGCACGGAGTGAAAACACCAACTTTTCATTTATTACACCGTGCGAAAAAAAATTTTTTATTTTTCCGAGACTTATCCAAATGTTGATATGTTGATAGCGTGAAACTTGAGGTAATTTTTGTATCTTGGCATAGTCAGTTTTTCATTTTCTGACCCAAAAACCTTCTTAAAGGACTTTAAAATTTTAAGGACATACACATTTCAAATATTTTTTTAAATATTTGCGGTTGTGCAATGATGAAGATATGGGTATCAAATGAAAGAGAAAAATTGTCTCCTTTTAACTAAATTCTCTAACTTTAACTTACTTAACGTTCTAATCAAAAATTTTAATATTTCAAATTAATATAAAATCCAAAGCTTCTGGGTTCAAGTCCCAATAGCTCAGTGTTCTCTTAGATTTATTTTTATGATTTATTTTAAGCAGAAAAATGTTTCCACTCATTCTTGCTTGCATCACTTAGAATGTAAGCTGCTCCTTTCGTCAGGATATGGACAGAATTCACTATTTATCACTAAATCTAAGCACAAATACCTTGAAAGCTCTTTTAAGTGGCATACTTTTGGGCGCAATTCAATTGAAATATGTACACGATGACACACGCCACAGGCTTGAAGTGGCCGCCGGCCCATTGTCAAAGTTCACCTGCTTCTAAATGCCGCAACATTTATGTGATTTAATGACATTATTATTGAGAGCGTTTGTTGGTTTGTTGGTTGGTGTGTTGGCAACATTTATCTGGCCTTTAGATTTTCCTATAACTATGCACACTCAAAGTTATAAATCAAAGTCAGTTTTTTTTATCTATTGGCCAACAGCTATGCGAAGGAACGAAGCTGGACAATGTCAATATTCAGGCCAATAAGCGAGCACACACACACACACCGGCTCACACTCACGCATACACATGCACACACACTCTGGCAAAAGTGCGTGAAGAACGCAGCTAGACACGCACTCCGCATCCGGATTTTTGTCTATAAGTGTTTGTGTGCTCCTGTGTGTGTGTGTGTGTGTGTGTAGTGGCAGTTTGCTTGAGCACAACATTTGCAATGCGAAAGTTGTTATTTGGAATCTTTTGGTTTGCTTTTAGTTTGCCATTTGTTGTTGCTGTTGTGGTTCTTTGCTTTTGCTTTTGCCAGCTGAGTGAGTGAGTGAGTGAATGACTGATGGACTGGCTGGCCGACTCGTTCACCACTGGCTTGGCTACTGACCTAAATAGTTGCATTGCGGTATGCCACTTTGTTGTTTGCGTTGGCATTAGTGTTGTTGTTGTTGTTGTTGTAACCGTTGCACTGTGCTGCCATGCAAAACTAACGGTTTCTGTGTTCGGTATTCGTCGCATAAGCCTCTCAATGCGTGCAATTGCCAGTGCAACGCCAACAACAACAACAACACCACAAAAAGAATGTCAGCTAAAACGCAGTTAACCGCATTTCTGCGAGCGCATTTTCACCTACCCGCCGCCGTAGTGGCACATCGAATAGATACATTTTCGCACTGGCTGATGACTTTATTTCGCTTTGGCTGGGTTTTTCTGTTGGTTTTTCTTTAGACACGAACCACCTCCGAAACCCCCAAAGCTTCACCACTTCAAGTGCCACACTTGGGGCAATTTTTAACGGCATGCAACGCTGCCGTGCGCCATGCGACTGTCAGCTACTTTGCCATGTCGGCCTTGCGAAATTTCGTGCACGAAAATGCAAAGAATTTTTGCCATTCGCGATTTCATTTTGCCGGCCTTTGTGTGCGCTCTCAGTGACCGCGCGCACTTCTTGGAATTTCCATTGAATTTTTACAAATCACTTTGAGGTGGCTAATTGAAATAGCGAGCTTGTTTGGCCAAAACTAAACCCTCAACAACGCAAAGAAATGAAGCAACTTGTATGGTAAGTAGAAGTGCTGCTAAGAACTTTAGTGATTCATTCATACCCAATTCCAAAGCGGCAGCTTTTGTGATTTCTGGCGTTTGATACGTACCTGCAATGAGAGAGAAAAGCAACAGATACTTATTAGACGAATGTATACTTTAATTGAAAATTTCAAATAAATACTATGTCAGATATGGTAGTGTTTATTCCTTTGAACGAGTACCTCACTGGGATGAGGACGGACAGTAGCACCTGCCGGGCACTAAGGCTCTCCCTTGCCTTGAGAAAAACTCAGTTTGTACTGTCCTTGAATCGAACCTCTATTGGACAGCTCGTTGGAGTCATCGCTGGACTCTGCGCCATTAAATCGATGCTTATCAAATGGCACCTCTCGTCCAGTGATGTCTGCAGAAGTTGCGGACATAAGGAAGAAGTAGAAACGATTCAACACTTCTTGTGTCACTGCCCGGCTCTGCAGGAAAGCCGACTGCGTACCCTGCGGTCAAAATTCTTAGTGGACCTGGCTTGCGCGGCAAAAGCTGAAAATTCGGATCTGCTTTCCTCTATCAAGAGATCGAATTGGTTTGCCGCCGATTAAGACTGATTGGTTAGCTCCAGAACCAGTTAAGAAGGGATTCACAATGGGTCAATTTGGCCTCCGACATCCCGCATCCTTCCCTACCTAATTTTACAATCTCACTGGGATGGAGGCCAACGACTTGGCTCTATGCGACATGTGCCTTGAGGACGACGAAACCTCGGTGCACTGAATGTGTGAGGGTCCAGTCAGGCAGTATGGTACTTCGAGAAAGAGAGCTCTTAAGTTAGACGTGCTTGGCTTTGCAAATCAACGTTCCGGCTAAACGAGATTCAGAGCTTATGGGAATCTTTTTATACAACTTAAACCCATCAGCAATATGTCGCTGGTAGACTGATTCTGACCTTCTAGTGCTTCCTAGAAATGACTCTTGCGAAAGTGGGCCCGTTACTTTCTTTGGAAGTAGGGAGGCGTAAGCCAGGCTACAAAGGTTCTGGGGTGTTTCTGGACACTGCCTACATCTTAATAATAATAATGGTAATGTTTGGTTGGTTAGTTGGTGGTTGTGACTGCCTCTACATGAGACACACTTAGGCCTCTATATGGACCCGTTTGAAATGTGTTTGCAGTGTTGCAGTGTTTTTTACAACATGTGTTACAACACACATTTCAAGGGGCGATGGGACCTACAATTTAAGCAATTTTTATTTCACACTTGAAGGTTTTGCAGTAGACGAGCATTTCACCAGCCCGACCTAGGATTCGAACCTAGGGCCTCAGTATGAGAAGCCAATGCGCTATGGTAATGTTTAGTTATTTAATTATTTTTTTTGACTCGAAGAAACGCGCAGGGGATGACCCCTACTAATGCGAGACATTGCATTGGTTTAAAAAGTATATAAAGGTTAGGAGATAGGGTTTTGAGAGAAGTGGATATGGACTCTTGACTTGACCCCATCGAGATCATAAGTGCTGGGGAAAATATCCGCAGGGAGACCATTCCACAACCGCAATGTGCGGGCCAGAAACGAACCTTCTCTGTAGTGCGTAGTGCGCTGAAACATCGTTTCAACGTGGAATGCATGGGCGCCAGTGTTCAAACGGGTTGCCCGGGGGAATACCCGGAGTGACGGCAGCACGCTGCTCATCTCCACTGAGCAATTACTGAGAAAGTATCGGTAAAATAACACCACACATGCCACGTTTCGACGATGTTCCGAGGAGTCAATAGAGCTGAATGCCCTACTGTCCCCTATAAGCTTGATCGCACGGTTTTGCACCCGGTCCAGGAGCTTTAAATGGGGTTTTGAAGCCCCCGCCCATAGGTGCGAGTTAAACTCCATTTTAGGTCGGATATAGGTTGTGCAAATAATGCGGAGATCAGACGGAGTGAAATATTTTTTGCACCGCTTTAGGAATTCGAGGCACTTGGCTGCTTCTTTCGACACGCCAAAAGTATGATCGTTCCAACGAAGATCGTTCTTAATGGACATGCCCACACCACCCATAACCAGGGATGTGTTGGGATGTGGGGAGACTCGTTTGTGGGATAACAGGCAACATTGGGTCTTGCGAGGATTAAAATCGACCCTGTTTACTTGACCCCACTTGGAGCTTGTTTGTAGGTCGCTATTAAGTGTGTCATTCATACGGCGCCGTTCTCTCTCAATCTGCACAGAGCTGAGGAAACCGAAAATGTATTTACTCACATCTGGTTCAAGGTTGGTCTATCTGGATGAATGGATGACACTTTCAAACTTTCGAAAGAGTTGCCTTTGGGAAATTTTAGAAAGGAATGAAATGTATTTAAAATATGCTTAATCTGCCTTTTTTTTAACTAATTAATTGGTTTTTGTTTTTCTAAAAGAGATTAAAGTTCAAAATAGACCACCATTGCGAATTACTTCCTGTTATACTTTCCAGGTAATCATCACTCGACAGGCCAATCACCTACCCTGGCACCACAACCGATTAACGTAACCAACACAAGGCTGTCTTGTGGAGGCGCTATGCTCCAGAGAGGAGTGAAAAAGGAACAAAAAAAATCTTGTTGAAGGAGAGTAGATCAGAAATTTTGACTTTGGACTGTCAAAAATTAAAAAAAGTTTGTTCCTGTAGAACCCTTTGAGCCTGTAGTGGTACAGACAATTTGAATCCTTTTAACTTCTTTATTCTTAAATTGAGTGAATAATTTTAAAATTACTTTGCTAAAAGTTACATAAAGTTTAAGTAATAGTGTTGGATATATCATTTCATTCTAATCTATGGTAAAAGATAAACATGCAGCAAATGCTTGACGCGGTATTGCGTACAGATTAGCTAATCATTGTGATCTTTGTGCTAGCAATTCCATATCTATGTACATACGGACACATGCTGTATACACTTATCTATTTATGTACATACATGTGTTTACACATATGTGTTTAGGATTGCAGTGGTGTATGTAAAGAGGGCTTTAGACGTTTAGCTCTATTTATATTTATTATATTTTTATATAATATTTGCTTGATACAAAAATTTTGAGTAACAAATGTGATTCTAAGTGGTATTTGCCTCAGAAGTTGTATGCAAAAGCCCCACCGCTTTGTCCTCCAAAATGAAATTCAGTGTGCGCCACTGCATGTGACTATATACAAATACTTATATATACCTACATATGTGTGCGTGTAGCGTAATTTTCGCAGCTCAAGTCAAATTTGAATAGGCCATATTGCCATCTATTTTCACTTAAGCAATCGCACCAATTCCCCTCTCATTCTTTTTCCCCCCTCAAATGGGGCATATGTGGTGTGCGCATTGCGTAATTAGTACTCACTGTTCTTTTACTGTTTTTTCTACTGTTTCGTGCTGTGCGTATTTGCGTTGCTTTTCTCTTCCGTTCGACAGAATATCAAATTTATGATAAATAAACAGATTGTGACAGAAATGGCACAACGAGACTGACATGGCGCAACAACAACAACAACAATAGTGCGCATATGTGCATTGCATAGCTGGAATGAAAATTATACGCCGAAAAGTCAGCGAGTTGTGCGTTGTGAGTAGCGAGAGCGCAGCGCCATAGCTGAATGCGCTGTAATGACTTAATTGCATTTAAATGATATTTGCGCAACTATTAGTGCCAAAGTCAACAAAACAATAAAAAAAAAAACAAAGCAAATGGCAAGTTGTGCTCTTCAATAGCAACGCCAGCGGATAGCTCGCTCAGCTCAGCTGTGTTGATACACATCGAAATGTTGGTGACAGCTGTTGATGGCATGGTTGTTGTTGTTGTTGTACGTACATACACGTACGCGACGTTGACATTCGCCAGTCGGAATGTGCGGATTAAGTTGTAACGCATAAAATTAACGCGCTCACGCCCACTCAACATGGCGGGTGCATTTGTCAGCTGCTCAGCGCAACAACTATTCGAGTAGAAAGCACTGCGAAAACGGCTACGCGTTCTCGAAATGGCTTGAAACTGCACGAAGCGGATGAGCATAGCGGCTGAATGAGTCACCAACCACCGGCGGCCGCATCCACCCGCAATCGCCGCTCGAAATGTGTGTCTGTGCACGGCTGCTCAGTTGTTTACTTAAGCTGTCAACTGGGCTGAGTATGTTTGTTGTTGTTGTTGTTGTTGTTATGAATGTGGGCGCTGTGCCGCTTCTGCCGTTAGTTTTTTGTATGCCGTATACAAATTCAGCCGCATTATGTCCGTCCGCGCCAGACGTCCGTCCATTTGTCTGTTTTGCTCGTTTTTATCAAATTACGTGCCGCCGGCTACGTTGCCAGATGTTTGTCCAAGTCATATTTATACGCAATGCGCACACACACACATACACACAAGCGCAATGTACCGTTTGCCTATTTAGTAGGTGAGCACAGTGATGGCGAAAAGTTTGCGCTCGAGCGAAAGCAGCGCGCAGCCAACTGTTTGCACTTCAAGTGCACTCACTGCACTTTTGCTGCTGCACGCCGCCTTCGCACATCGCTCCATTAGTTCGGCCATTGTTTGTGTTGTGCGCAAATTGAATTGAACTGTTTGTGTGTGTCTTGCATTTTGTTGCTCATTTACTCGTTTGCTGACGCACCTAACCTTAAATTCTAACACTAACGGCCGACTGCTTGATTGGCTTTTGTCTGAACTGGTTTTTGTTCTTGCTTTTTTATATATTCTCATAAAATTTGCATAAATTCCTCAAGTTGTGAGTCATTTTGGTTCGAGCAATTTTGACTGCTTCAGTTTCTTTGTTATTCTTGCTTTGTGAGCGCATTTGACTGTGGCAAACAATTTTGGGCAGCGACAACAACACAAAATGTGTGTAATGACTTGAGAAACGGTGCCAAAAAGTTGGGCATTTCGTATGTTCTACATGCAAGTGTACAATAAAAACTAATTAAAAAAAATGCAATTTGAAGCTTGGGTGATGTCCCATAACGATATAAAGAAAATATATTGTAATGAGGTAAGATTAAGAAAATTTTCTTATTTGGATGTTAAATTCTCAAAATACTCATTTCAAATATGACACGTGTTGCCATATTGATAAAAATTTAAATAAAGTAAGTTGTAACTGTAACTTACTACTGCAACTATGCCGCAAAAATCGTACTAACGCACTAAACCTATTTTGTGACAATAGTTTACAAGTTATGACAAATATGTCACATATTCGTTGATACATTGCAATTGTAAACAAAAAATGCCTCTATCACATAGTCACATAATCAAAGTTGCAAAAAATGTAGCAAAAAGTCACCAAATAAAATTGTTACACTTTGTCACATGAACATAACTTATGTCGAAACACTTTGTAAGTGTTAATAAGATATTTTTCCAAGTTTCCAAAACTTATACAGTCTGTCACACTGAAACCAATGACCTAAAATAATTATTATCCATATTTTTGGGAATGAAAAAATTACCCTAATTTAAGAAATTTCTATAATTATTGTTTTATAATAATTGTTCCCAATAAAAAATTTTTTACGTCGCCTATAACTATTATCATGTAATAAATATTTTTGAGTTGCATAATAACTGTTATAAGTAACAAGTATATTTTTCGTTGTCGATAATTATTATTTTGGGATTTTTGTTTTTTACATTGCTTCATAACTTTTATTTATGAATTTTTTAACGATAACTATTATTTTGAAAACAAAATTTTTTTACGTTGAATTACTACATTTTGGATATGAATTCATTTTTAATGGTTTTAAATTGACAAACGCAAATTAACTGCAGAAACCTTATTTCCACCAACAACTAAACTATTACAAATCAATTCATACTCAAAATGTGGGAAGGCAACGTAAATAACAAAAATTTCTTTCATAAAAGTTATGAGGCAACGTAAAAAAAAATTTCTTTCAAATAATAGTTATTGGTAACGTAAATAAAAAAAAATCATAAATAAAAGTTATAAAGCAACGTAAAAAAAATTTTCTCAAAATAATAGTTATCGCTAACGTAAATAAAAAAGTAAAAAAAATCCCAAAATAATAATTAGCAAGAATGAAAAAAATATTTATTTCTCATAACAGTTATTATGCAACGTAAAAATTAACTGTCGCAAATAATAATTATAATCAACAAATAAAATTTATGTTGCATTGTAATAGTTACATTACAATTAATTTCTTAAAAAACTTATAATAGTTAAGTCCCTGACTGAAACTAATTATTGTCATTATTATGTTACAATTTATTTCAAAATATTTTTTGCTGTCCATTTTCTATTGTTGTGTACCCAAAGAATATTTGGAATTTTTAAAAGTGTGACATTCTGTCACGCTGACTCTCATTATATCATTATTACCATATAAAGTGCTATAAGATATTACTTTCTGGCTTGTTGCCAACTATTTTGGCAAAGAAAACATTTTCTAAATATAATAATTCTGACAGCTTATAACACTAGCAGTAAATATTGTCATCAGTTAAAAAAGTGGTAAGAAGTATAATTTGTCGCTTCATATCCAGAAAATTGTATAGTTAAAAATAATTTTCTAATTAAAAATTTTTAGAATTTTTAAAAGTGTGACATTCTGTCACGCTGACTCTCATTATATCATTATTACCATATAATGTGCTATAAGATATTACTTTCTGGCTTGTTGCCAACTATTTTGGCAAAGAAAACATTTTCTAAATATAATAATTGTGACAGCTTATAACACTAGCAGTAAATATTGTCATCAGTTAAAAAAGTGGTAAGAAGTATAATTTGTCGCTTCATATCCAGACAATTTTATAGTTAAAAATAATTTTCTAATTAAAAATTTTTAGAATTTTTAAAATTGTGACATTCTGTCACACCGACACTAATTATATTACTGTTACCATATAATGTGGTAAAATATATTATTTTCCGATTTATTGCAAACATTTCTGGCACACAAAATATTTTATGAATTTAAAAATTGTGACAGAATGTCACAATAGCAGTATTTTGTATCATTAATATGATAAAATGTGTTAAAAAGTATTAATTATTTATTGCCTCATATCCAAAAAATTTAGTCGTATAAAATTAAATTTTATTAAATTGTGACATTTTTTCACACTGACTCCAATTATAACATTATTGCCATATTATGTGTTATAGGATATTATTTGCTGGCTTGATTCCCACATCATTAATAAAAATTTTTTTTAAATTTAGAAAATTGTGACAACTGTGTCATTTATATGATATAGTGTAAAAAATATTATTTGTTGTTTTATTTCCGAAAAATATTGAATTTTCATTGATTTTTTGATTGTATAAAATTGTGACACCCTGTCGCACTTACCCTAATTTTGCCATTTTCCATATTTTCCCCCTTTTTAACATTTTTGTTCATATTCATAAAATTGGCAATAATTATTGTCACTATTATAATACGGTATGAAAACTTATATTTCGTGTCTTATTTTCGCAAACTATTATATGCCAGTGATTTTCTTAATTTTTAAATTGTGACACCTTGTCACACTTACCCTAATGTTGCCATTAACATCATACGATGTGTTAAAAAATGTTATTTTCTCCCCTTGAAACATTTTTTAAGTTTAAAAAATTTTGACAGATTGTCACACTGGCATCAATAATTGCCGTTACTTTGATGCAGCGTGTTACAAAATAATATTTCTTGCCTTATTTCCAAATACTTTTATATTTTTGTCATTTTCTGAACTTTTCAAATTGTGACACCTTTGTCACACTGTCACTGCGTATTTCAACATTATATAAATGCGTCATTTTATAAGCCATTTCCTCTCTATTTCATACGCAATGCGCTACTTGTATGCTGCTGCATCATTGTTGACACTGTCAATCTTCATTTAATTTTTTCATCCACTAATTTTTTTTAGTTTCTTATCGCATTGTCAGCGGTTTCTTGTTGTTTGAGTAAATCGAAATAAATGTGTTTTTATTACACTGCTTGCTGTGGTTGCGACTGCGGTCGACGGAGCGGGGATTTTCCAATTTTTATTGGCTGCAGCTTTCGCAATGACTATGAGCTCTCACATTTACTTTAATTTATGGAATTTTTTTCAAGTAAGTTTTAATTTTTACACAAATGTGCATAAGTGTGAGTATTGGACGGGGAAAGACAACAGTTGCAACAGTTGTCACAGGCAGAGAGTCTGATGTTGGGTTATCAGCAGAGTTGAGGCTGATGGGATTTTCTGCAAACAAGGGAATTGCCGATGATGCAATGAAAAACAAAAATAAAAAATAAATAAATTAACTATTTTGTAGGCTTTTTTCCCTCATTACACATTGATGCTGCATCAAAAATTCCTATCGCCGGTATCAGTTCGCATAAATTTTGAAATCATTTAAATCTATTTTATATTTCATGCCATCAATCTGTGTCTGGTGCCTTTGTGCGCCGTTTTGACTTATTGAGATTTATGGGAAAATTGCTCACTCATTTTTGTTGACCATCCAACTCTACACCAATTTCCACAAATGCCAACAATTATTGCAATTCCAAGAAAATCCGACAAAGTTTATGTTTGTTTAGTAATTTGTTTTCCAAGTAGTTGAGTTGTTTTCATTAGAAATTGATTTCGCTGCCAATTGGTTTTCTTCAAACAAAGCAAAAGAGCGCAAAACAAAAGAGTAAAGAAATTATTTAAAAAACTATAAAACTCAAAGCCAAAAGTGCGCTCTTGCTATACTCGATTAAGCGATTTCTTATAATTTTTGCTGGCAGCAATAATTCATGACTTTGGTTCTTGTGCGATGCTACTTGAAAAGATGCAATTTTCTTGTCTCAGAAATGCGAAATGCCACGCGACTTCCTCGATCTTCGATGCATTTAGATTGCATTGCGTGGGCCAGAAGTCATTCTTCATGCGTTTCCTTTGGCGAGTCAGTTTTTGTTGTTATTACATCTCCATGGCAAAGTGGTTGTTGTTGTGGCTTTGTTTAACTTCACTTGTGCGCAAATTTATTGCAATTCTGTGCTTTTTTCAGCTGGTTATTGTTTGGCTGACTGCTCTTTCTTTACAGTCTCTGCTTTCTGTTGCTTTCTTCGACGCTTTGAATTTGCATTTTGTGCAATTTTTATAATTAGCATTAATTGCTGTTAAAGCAAACGTTACAAATTTGTGTTTTTGTTGTTGTTGTAGCATATTGCACTTTATGCAAAGTAAGTCGGAAGCGTTGAGTGCACTGCTGCCGGAAACAGCTAAACTTTTGCCATGATTCAGCGCCACAGAAAAGTTGGCAGCGACGTTTGATAGGCAGACATCGTAATTGGAATGGCATTAATTAAATACAACACAAGAAACGAAGGAGTGTGAGATGGAAAGCCGCTGCTCTAAAGCAGCTGCAACAGGAGAAGAGAACACAAAAAAAAAAGAGACTGAAACTGTTTGTGGCCTTGTGAAAAAGTTTGCTTTGTGCAAAGATTACAAGCGAACAAATTTTATCGACTAACTGCAGCTGCGACTTTATGAATTTTTTAATGACTGTTTGGGTATGAAGTACATGAATCAAACTAACTTGAGATGCACTTATTGAGGGTTGGTTCTTAAAAAAAAAATAATAATAATAAATAATGTAAAGTAAGACTTCAGACTGAGTCTTAAAGAAAATAAATTTTGGCAGTTTAGAGACTTTTCAAGGCATCAAAAGTATAAATTGTGAATAGTTTTAGACTTTTGTGTGCTTCTTAAAATAACTAGAGGACTATAACTAAGTATAACTACAACTACAACTAGAGCTACAACTACAACTACAACTACAACTAGTGGCTTTCATGTCGCTTCTTCCTGTGGTCAGGGCATTGTTTACGGAAGTCAACAGATTGTTGACTAGGCGAGCTACAATGGAGTGAGGAAAGCATTTAAGGATAATTGATTCTATACTTCGAGTTGCCTAAAATCTAATTACTTTTCACAAATAATTAAATTCAGACTCAAATTGAGTTCAGCAAGTTCTGAAAAATCATTGCCAAATAAGCCAAAAAATAAGAAAATAATATTAATTACCATTTGAAAAGCAAATTCTCAGCAATTACACAACGAGTCTCAGTTCCTCTCAGTTTTCATCTCCGTACAGTTCAAGTCTCAATTCATAACTGTTGAATTTATGTCAATCTTTTATTTTATAACTTAAAAAAGCTCCACATTAGAATTGCAAAAAATTCAACTCATAACACACCTAACCGCTGTAAAATAATATCGGCGGCAACAATAACCAACGACAACCCTATCCAGTTGACAGGTTCACATTAGCCAAGAGTTACCTATAAAAATACAACAACAACAACAACAGTAAATCTTCGGCATGCAGACAAAGCAATGCAAATGTGCAATGTGTGAAAGGGAAAAGTGAATGGCATGCACCGTTGTGCGGTTTCGTTGCTTGCTTGGCACGTAACAAGTGCAACAAACCAACAACAACAACAATAACAACAAAAACAACAGCAGTAGCACCAATCAAGACAGTAAATGACAACACAAGTGAAACCAACAAAACCAACATCGACTAAATTGCCTCAAGTACGAAACCGAAAATCGAACAAAACAACAACAACGACAGCCACAATTCAACGCACCCGCCGTGCTTGAGGGGCGCAGCAAAAATGCGAAGGAAATCGAGTGCAGCAAAAAACAAAACAAGACAAAGACATCGCACAAGAAAAAATTGATTTCTTGTTTCATTCTGCGGTTCTTTGCTATAAGTTTTTGTTTTGTAATTTTGCTTTTGCTTTTTTTTTTTTTGGGTGCGGCGTGATGGGGTGGAATGAGGTGTGGTGTGGATTGATGTGATACTGGTTCGAGAACCGGCTAAGCAAGTGTGTGCTCAGCAACAAAAAATGCCATCAATAAAATTTAATTGTCTTAATATTCAGAACTAACTAAAAAGCGACAGGCATGGCTTGATTGGCAAAAGAGGGCCGAAAGTGAGCAAAGCAATGCAGGTAAGTGGCTGCATTTTTTGTACGAATATAAACTAAAGCATTGAGAGTGATATGTAGTATTAAAATTGTTTTATATTATTTGATTTTCGGGGCCATTAGGCCACTGTTGGAATATTTAAATGGCTACTACTTAGCAATAAACTTTCATTGGGAATCTTTGTCAAAACAACGATTTTTTGTTTTTTTTTTTCATGGTAATTAATGTTGTCTTAAGTAGGTAGGAAGGAGTGGCTGCTTCAAAAGCGTGGCCCACTTAAGCCAGAAAGACCCATTGTGATATCACAATCAATGGAACTTAAGTTCGCTTACTTATTGAATCAGTTTGAGCTTTTTATGAAGTCTAGTAGATTGTAAACGGCATCGTCTAGATCCCCCTAGATTGTCAAAGAAGAAGTGACCCAGGCGAGTCTTCTTTCTTCCAGATAATGCGAGACAAGTGCATAGAGGATTAAGTGCATTTTCTTCTATCTCTTCCTAGTCCTTTTCCATTTCCATACAGCTTGGACAGAAGTCATTGAAAGGCAAATTCAACTTTCTTACGTGGTGCCAATTATAGAGCGATCCGTCAGATTAACAACCATGGGTCCTATCTGGTCCCAGTTTCTTTTCAGCTGGACGTGTTCATAATGGCTACGACTGTCGAATACGAACGAATAACGAGCTGTATGGGCTGTTTAAAGGCATGGACGTAGTCTAACGAATCAGCTTCCAGCGGCTTCTTGGTTTGGCCATGTCCTTCGTATGGACAATGAAGCTTCAGCGAAAAAGATGTTGGATGCGATAGTTGGAGATCTTAGGCTTAGAAGGAGACTATCTCTCTTGTGGAAGGACCAATTTGAGGATTAATTATCAGCTTTTGGTGTGACCAGCTGGAGAAGACGCGCGCAAAGACTCAGGGAGAACTTTTATGAAAAGTCGTCACTCAGTTATTAGTTGTTAATGTCAGCTATGTAAGTAAGTTCTTTATAACGTCGAAGGTTTAAGGTGATCCAAATCTGTCGTGCAATGAATGATGTGTTGCCTTCAGTTCATCTAAGATTAGTTTTTTGAGTGAAACTTGTTGTTATTACGGATGGAAAAACGCACTGCAACCTAAAAGATGTATTGTGCCCCTTTTGAGGACATAGGGTTCATGGAGGAGCTTATATGGTGCCTGTATAAGTACGAAATTTACAGCTTAAAAGATGCAAGATTGGTTTTGGGGTTCAAAGCTTGGAAATATTTGGTTGGTTGACATTTTGGTTGGGAAAGGGGGTTTCAAATGGAAACTTTGTCCAAATAAAACACTGTTATAATATCTTGACATATGTATTTATGTACGAGTATGTATCTCGTATGGTATTAATTAATATAGTAGAAAGTTTTATTTCAAAGTAGAACAGAATAGAAAATATTTCTAAAGAATTTTTCTTTTACACATAAATCGATTATTATCGAATAATTATAATTAATTAAAAACATAAAGAAGAAAAACTGAATGATTTTTCAGAATCACTAATTCCGGAAAGCAAATAATTTCAGGCGTCAGAACGGCAGAGGTTTATAAAAAGCGTTGTAAAAATAAAATTTCGAATTTAAGGTTTATTAACACTAGAATGCTTATATAATCCAATCTTCTTTCCTAAGTTTTTGTATTAAATTCACTTCTAAAAGAAAGACTTGCTTTCGGAAAGCCGCAATGAAATAAACCATTTTGACTCCCTTTAAGATTAATTAGCGCTTTAGGTTTATTAACACTAGAATGCTCGGATAATCCAATCTTTATTCCTCAGTTTTTATATTTAATTCACTTTTAAAAGGAAGACTTTCTTTCGGAAAGCCGCAAGGAAAAAAGAAACGACTTCAATGAAACCATTTTGACTCCCTTTAAGGTTTATTAGCCCTATTAACACTAGAAGGCTCGGATAAACCAATATTTTTTCTTCAGTTTTTGTATTCAATTCACCTTTAAAATGAAGACTTTCTTTCGAAAAGCCGAAATGAAATAATAAACGACTGCAATGAAGGTTTTCCCTTTAAGGTTTATTAGCCCTTTAGGTTTATTAACACTAGAATGCTCGGATAAACCAATATTCGTTCTTAAGTTTTTATATTTAATTCACCTTTAAAAGGAAAACTTTCTTTCGGAAAGCCGCAATGAAATAATAAAAGACTTCAATGAAGTCATTTCGACTATTTAATAAAATTTAACAGACATAATAAAATATATAAAAAAATATATGTAATAAACATTAAACCCAAATCTGTAACCATTGGATGCTATAAAACTTTCCAAAGAAATACTTTGCACAGATTGAAACAAAGCAAAAGCCAGCAAAATATTGGCAGTGGTGTGGCGAAGAAGGGGCCGCGGGTTCATGAGCCTTAATTGAGTGGTCGCTGCTCGTTATGGCGCATTAAGTTTGTGACTTCAATTAAGCGTGCAACATGCAAAATATCAATTTTCCAAAGTGACGCTTTGTTGTTGTACACTCAAATTATTGTTGCTGTACATTGGGGCACGTCACTATTGCCAATCGCGCACCAGTCATTTGCAATGAGCTACAGCAACAATAACAATAACAGTTAAATAAAAATAAATAAAAATCAACTCAAAAAAAAAACAGAGAACGAAAACGAAGTAGCAGCAAATTTATTTAATATGCAACAACCAGCCAACCATTAAACTTGCTGACCAAAGTGTCAAAAAAATAACAAATAAAAAACAGCAACAAAACAGCAGCAAAGCATTGAATGTATGTGTAGATGGTGTCGCGGCGAAAACGCGTGCAAAACGCGCAGTCGATACGAACCGAAAAATGCGACCACGCAATGCGCGAGCAGCGAGCACGAACTGCGTTGACTGGCAACCACAGTCAGTCGGCTGGCGGGAGGGGTGCCAGGCAACGTTATGGGTTTAATGGCATTCGCTTTTCGATGACCTTGTCGGTCAGACGCAGCCAGCAGCCAGTCGGCCAGTCGCACTGCAGTCACTGGTGACGGGCAGCGCGGCTCGGCCATAAAAATGCACAGCCAGCGCAGGAGAAATGCTATAAGCGAAAAATTGGCAAGAAAATCATGCAACACAGCTAGTGAAAAAAACTCAAAATGGTTTGTGTTCGAAGCCAATTGCCACGGCAAATGGCCACGTTGCGCTGCCAGTTGATTTGCGGCAACGTAACAGTTGTTGCATGTTGCAAGTTGTTTAGCGACCGCAAATGCGAGACAGGAGGCCGAGTGCAAGTCGTGCTGTGCTGTGGGTGGCTGACTGCCTGACTGACTGGGTTGGCCGATTGGTGGGTGAGCGGTGGGTCAGGCTGTGCAGTGCAATGAACGGCAACAATTGCAGTTGCGCTGGTTAAAGGCCAAGCGAACTAAAAGCACCACAACTGCTCGCAAATATTTACCACAAAAAACATGTACATACAACAACAACAATAAAGCATTGGTGGTTGCAATTTGCATTTGACAAAGTTGCCCTTTGCGGCTGTCAAATTTTATGACAGCTGGGTGGCGACGCGCACCGTTTCGACCGTTTCGACCGCACGAAGCTGGCAAAAGGAGGCGAATAAATGGAAAATGCAAATTGGCGCGCAAATCTCTGCTTTTGCCATGGGAAAATAGATTAAATTCATTTCGCCTTGGCTTGGTTATGTGCTGCTGTTGTTGTTGTTTTTTTTTTCGCCTTGACATGACAGGCTGCTGACCTGACCTCAAATGCACAGCGCTGCGCTGCGCTGAGTTGATGCGATGCGATTTGACTTGACTTGACTCGACTCCACTTGGATTCGATTGGAATGGATTGGAGTGGATTGGATTGGCTTGTGGTGCTGTCTGTCAGTGTGTGTGGGTGTGGTTGTAGTTGTGGCTTTTTATAACGGTTTACTTGCGCATAGTTACTTAATATGTTAAATAGTTGCTGGCAGCTCAATTTGCCACTGAAAACTGTTTAGAAAAATGTCTTATTCGATGGCAACTTGGCAAATGAGTAGCGAAGAGTGTGTGAAGCAAAAATTCAATGTTTTTAAATCGAAATACATGAAGATTGCTTCATCAGCTGAGCAGACGTTGTAGTTTCAAATAAATCATTTCTACCACCAGACTTGAATCCACCCAACTTCCCACTTTGTTAGATTTACTTATAAAAAAGTAGAAACTAATTGTTTTTTTTTGCTTAAAATATTTTGTTTTGCAAACTTACAATAGTAATAAGCACAATTGGCATACATCGTGTCGTCGTCCTTCAGACTCTTACCTGCAAATATCAAATAGAAACAGAAAAAAACTCATTAAAAAACTTGCAAAAATTATTTAAATGCCAACAAACAACTGAAAAATAAATTAAAAATAAAAAAATCAGCACAGCACATCAACAACAATTTGCCATAGTCGACAGCAAATTAATTGAGTACGCACGCGCAACTTGCACGGCACGCAGCTCAATCAACGAATTTCGAATGTTTGTTTTTTTTCGTTTTACCATTAAAAAAGTTTAAATTATAATTGCTGCTGTTGCAAGGTAAACAGCACAATTCAACACTCAAAGCAATGACCGCATTGACGCGCAGCAGAGACAGCAATTGATGCTGCATTGTTGCTGTTTAATGTTGAGTTTGATTTCTGTAGATTTTTCCATTCAATATGAACGCAAATGTACAAGTTTTTTTTTTACAACATTGCAATTATGAGTTTGTTGTTGCTGCCTGAACATTTAACACTTTATGCTGCTGTTGCACTTTTGCCAAGTTTTTATGCGCAGCTACAATTTTTATTATAGCAACAATAACAATGCTAATTTGTTTGCAATACGAAGCCGGAAAATCACAAAATCATATCAAATTGTAAACGCGTGGCAACTACTGGGCGCCGTAAATCACATTGGCGCCTTGCAATGCCACTTGCGTGCGCACGTAATTGCGTGGGTGGGTGTGTGTGTGTGTGTTTGCGCTCTAATTTTTGTAGGCATTTGCAGCAGTTGAATTCTTAGAATTTTCACATTCAAGAACTACAACGTTTTATGTTAAAAAAAAATAATAATAATAAAACTTCAATTTTTGAAATTTTGCACCAAACGAGCATACAGATACGTGCCTACATGTAGATACATACATACATATACACACACACATACGTCAACATTGAATTGTGCAAAATAAATTCAACTTGAAATTGGCATCTGGCTTTTGGTGCAGCACACTTTTTACTGCTTCCCGTTTTTTATTTATTTTTTTCGTATTGAATTTTTACTTTTTCATTTGCTTGTTGTTGTTGGTGCTATTTGAATTAATAATGGCACGGCAACATGTGGATTTTATTGGTAATTTCTAGTGCGGTTTGCATGGCCGCCGACTAATGGCGCTCCAAGTGGCCTTGCATGTGTATTGGTGACGGCAGCGCATGTGTGTCCAGTGCAGCATGTCCAGTTTGTTCGTTGGTCTGTCTTTTTGGTTCATTTATGCTGGGCCGCCCCTTTAATGTGCCCACAATTGTTATTCGCATGCTCGACATTATTCCCGATTTGTGTTGCGGCTGGACACAGTTCAACCATAAAATTTGATTTACATTTTATGTGCCGCCGTTTCGTTTCGCGTCTTTCACTCACTATTCGCTTCTTGAATTCTTTGTGCGCTTTGGCGGTTTTTAGTGTTGGTCATAAATGCCAAAATACAAAAATTAGAGCCACTCTCCAACTCATTTGGAGCATCTTTGTATAATGTTTCGCTGCTTGTTGAATAGTTTTAGCGATTGACTTTATTGCCAGTTTATCGCTCTACGAACTGCAGAAATTCTGGTTCGTTAAAGTTTTATTGGCGCCTTAAGTGCGATGATGTGTTTGATTGTTCACAGCTAGCTTCGATCACGTCTGTCTGTCCGTTATAAATATTAATTTAGGCCGCACGTTTTAATTTGAGTTTAAGAGTAGAAACAAGTTTGAAAACGTTCAAAATTTAAATTTTTGGTAGCTAAGTTTGAGTTTAAAAGTAATGATGATCCAAATTATGGTCCAAATTTTTGAGAAATTAAAAAGGGATTCAAATTGAATTTTTTGTTAAAAGATTAAAAAAGGACAAAAATTGACATTATTGAATAAAGTTTGAGTTCTAAAATAAAAATTAGATTAAAAAAGGACACAAATTGACATTTTTGAATAGTTAAGTTTGAGTTCTAAAGTAAACCTGAGATTAAAAAAGGGACTCAAATTGAGTCTTTTGTTAGATAGGCTTGAGTTCTAAAATAAAAATGAGATTAAAAAAGGACACAAATTTAATTTTTCGATAGTTAAGCCTGAGATCTAAAATAAAAATGAGATTAAAAAAGGACAAAAATTGACATTTTTGAATAGTTAAGTTTGAGTTCTAAAGTAAACATGAGATTAAAAAAGGAATTCAAATTAAATTTTTTGTTAGATAGGCTCGAGTTCTAAAATAAAAATTAGATTAAAAAAAGGACAACAAATTGATTTTTCGATAGTTAAGCTTGAGTTCTAAAGTAAGCCTGAGAATAAAAAAGGACACAGGACACATGGAGTTCTAAAGTAAACATGAGATTACAATGGAATTCAAATTGAATTTTTTGTTAGATAGGCTTGAGTTCTAAAATAAAAGTAAATAAAAAATAAATAAAAAAGGACAACAAACTAATTTTTCGATAGTTAAGCTTGAGTTCTAAAGTAAACCACCGAATAAAATAGGGATTCAAATTAAATTTTTTGTTAGATAAGCTTGAGTTCTAAAATAAAAATGAGATTAAAAAAAGGACACAAATTGAATTTTTAGATAGTTACGCTTGAGTTCTAAATTAAACATGAGATTAAAAAAGGACACAAATTGAAATGTTTAGATAGTTAAGTTTGAGTTCTAAAGTAAACCTGCGAATAAAAAAGGGATTCAAATTGAATTTGTTGTTAGATAGGCTTGAGTTTTAAAATAAAAATGGGATTAAAAAAGGACAAAAAATTAATTTAATTTTTTTATAGATAAGCTTGAGTTCTAAAGTAAAAATGAGATTAAAAAAACGACACAAATTGAATTTTTGGATAGTTAAGTTTGAGTTCTAAAGTAAAAATGAGATTAAAAAAGGGATTCAAATTAAATTTTTTGTTAGAAAGGCTTGAGTTCTAAAATAAAAAAGGGCACAAATTTAAATTTTTGGTTGGTTAAGTAAAGTAAATCTGAGATCGAAGAGAAACTTAATTGGTTTAAATCACAACTATTAACGCACTTGTATTGCATTATCTAGAAGAAGGAAGACTCATCGGGGAAACTTCTTCTTTGACTTTAAGTAACTTAACTTTCTTCTTAAAGGATCAAGTCGATAGAACTACGTCCAGTCTACTATGTAGGCTTCGCAAGGAGCTCAATTTGGTTCACTGAGTGAACGAACTTAAGCTCGATGGAATGTGATATCTGGACCTTAAGGACCTAAGCGGGCTCCACTTTCAGAGCAGCTACTCCTACCCACTTAGATCATAATGGCGATCATTATATATATAAAGACTTATATGTATGTGTAATATGTTCAGATTTAGATCATCACGGTTGCCTACTTTTCAGCCATAAACTATAAACTACACGAAACACTCCCGTATGAAAATTTTGTTGCTTTAATTTTGAGTAACTTTTATCAAATCCAAGCTCCAACTTTTCCATTCATTATAAGCAAGTTTAATGTATGCGGTCAAGTTTCAAAATTCTGCCCATATTCATTTAATACAATTTACAGCTTCAGCTATCAATCAATAATGAAATGGCCAGTGTTGACCGTCAAACTTTGACAATTTTCATGAACCCTTTCAACAACTTCACCTAGTTAATTCTGCACCCAAATGCAAAACTTTTGCAACTTTTGCAGCTTTTCTCGATCGAGCGTACAAATTCACTTTTATGCATTTGCAAAATTGTTGGAAAAAAGTTGCCCAAAGAATTGGGCGGTCACAAAAGTTGTGAGGAGTTATAGGGTTACCAGTTTGCTTGAGAGAATGTCGTTTAGAAAACGGAGAACAATTCTTCTAGGAAAAACTTGAAAAGGTTAAAGTAGAAACAAACAAAATGTACAACAATAAAAAGATTATTTGATTTAGGAAAAACTAAAAAAAACAAGGAAAAATATAAAAATATTAATGTGAAAGGTAATGTTTGTGTACCAGAATGATAGAGTTGATTGCCTGTTGTTGTAGTTTGCCTTCCTAATCTCTTTCAAATGTTTACGTCTTGTTCTCTCATTTTATTGTAAAGTGCAGTGTTGTTAATATGTCTCTCTTGCCCCGATCTCCAGAGCTACCTTGATTTAGAGTTAACACTTCCTAGATCGAATTTCAAAAAGACCTTAAACTGTTACTTCGAATCCTAACTTCGAATCTGCTGTATTTTTAGTTATTATTTAATTATTTTTGTTCTGTAGTCTGTAAGGATGCTGAAACTGAACTAAACTATGATACGATTTTTTAATTCATAAAAATTACAAATTCATAAAAATAGAGTTTTAAAGTAAAAGGAATGACTATTTCGATATGTATAAATTTTTCATAAAAATCCTATTGCAGAAATCCTCAAAGCAAAACTACAACTTAGAACATATGTAAGTAAGTAGGGAACACATTTATTTTTTATGAATTCCATAGTCATTTCTTTAGTTCTCGTTCTTCAGATATCAAAATTTAGGAAAAATAATTTGTTGCAAAAATTCTTAA
This sequence comes from Melieria crassipennis, assembly GCA_963668005.1. NCBI lineage: Eukaryota > Metazoa > Arthropoda > Insecta > Diptera > Ulidiidae > Melieria > Melieria crassipennis. Next base: position 13,409,696 of record OY764961.1, read on the forward strand.
AGCGAAATTTCAACTTCAAACGCATGTAAGTAGATTAGATTTAAATCAAAAAGGAGTACATTTATTTTTTATGAATTCCATAGTCCTTTCTTCTAGTTCTCTTTTTTCTGATATCAAAATTTTAGGAAAACAAATTTATTGCAGAAATTCTTAAAGCAAAATTTCAACCTCAAACGCATGTAAGTAGATTAGATTTAAATCAAAAAAGAGTACATTTATTTGTTATGAATTCTATAGTCCTTTCTTTAGTTAACTTTCTTCTGGTATCTATACATTTTTGGAAAAAAATCGTACTGCAGAAATTCTCAAAGCAAAATTTCAATATCAAACGTATGTAAGTAGATTCGATTAGTAGTATAGTAGATTAAATTTAGTAGTAGATTAGTAGATTAATTTTAAATTAAAGAGGAGCACATTTAATTTTTCTGAATTCCATAGTCCTTGCTTTACTTCTCTTCTGATATCTATACATTTTTTTAAATAATCCAACGTCAGAAATTCTCAACGCAATTTCAATTTCAAAACTGTAGATTTCAACTATAAAACGTGTTTACATTAGATTTGAATCAAAAAGAAGCACAATTAATTTTTATAAATTCCATAGTTCTTCGCTTAGTTCTCATTTAGAATACCTGCTGGCAACCCTAGTCATGCAACAAAATCGCGTTTGACCAACCTGCGCGCTGAAAACGACCACAGCGAAAGTGAAAAATCATTGGCATCAATGGAAAATGTGATTGAAACTGTCAGTGCGACGACATTTGGTGCTACTATATGTTTTTGTTTTTTTTTCCGTATGGACACACTTTTCCACGGATTTCATTTGACGTGTGTGTGGGTATGCGTGGATTTTTTTATTGCTGATTCATACGTGTCGGTAGACAAAATGAAATGAAATTGAAATGTAATGAATTTCAGTGTCAACAGCGACTGGCTGCTGTTGTTGTTGGTTGGAGGCAACGCTTTTGCACACGTCACCAACAGATGTTGGATGACAAAAAACAGTTGATGAAGGTTGATGTGCAACCCGACGACAGCGACAACGATGATGATGATGATGATGATGATGCGGCGTGTTGTTGACAGTCGCGCTGTACCCTTCATGCAGGCTGACAACAACCAAATTACAAAAAAACCCTACAACAAAACAATAACGAGTGTCTTTTGTCTGTGCATATTAACTCGTGCCTTGTGTTGCACGCGTCCGGCATAAAACAAAACGCAAGCGAACAACAACAACAACAAAAACTTCCAGCAATAAGTAATAAATACTAAATAATAAAGCTGGCTGGTTGTGCTGGCTTCGATTTTGTTTTTGAAAACTTTTTTTTTGATTTTTTTTTTAAATATGAAACCTTTTGTTGTTGTTTTTTGTTGTTATTCAGCTTATTGCCTTTTAAATATGTGACCGCAAATATGTTATGACAATAAAAATAACAATAACAACAACACACAAAACCATTTAATGCTACTTAAGACCCAAAAGGCGTAGACATTCGGTCGACAGCACAGATAAATATTTTGTTGTGAGTGCGTGTGTGTGTGTGTGTGTGATATGTGAGTATTTATTAGTTACTTTAGCGCATCTGCATTTTTTCATATTTTCCCCGCTGGTGCCTTGTGCCGACCACCAAATCCGCATAGCTGCGAAAATATACAAAAAACTTTCACGCACACACACACACACAAACACACAGACACAAGTGAACGTGTCGGTGTGTGCTTATTGCCATTTGTCGTTGCTCATCTCCGATGCGCCTTTCGTCGTCACACATATTTGTATTAATTTTTGTATTTTTGCACTGCATTCCTTTTGCTCCAATTTCACATTCTCCATTTATTTAAGTTTTTTTTTCGCTGTCTTTTCATTAATACTCGTATTTGTTGTTGCTGGTGTCGTTGCCGTTGTTGTTCGAATTTCGTTTATTGTTGTTACTGTTGTTGTTGCACGCTTTAGTGCAGCGGCCGCCTGCCATGGCGCAGCGCGCACTTATAACGCAACGAGTTCAACAAACTGCAAATGGGAGAATCGAAATCTGAAGGAATGAGGCAGTGAACAGTGAGCTCGCTGAAAGGGGAAGTGGAAGAGGGCAGGCGGGGTCAGGCCCGTGCAGTGCCACTGCGCTGTTTTTTTTTTTACCGAAATGTGCCAGTTGCTACTCTCGAGCAGCCTTGGCGGCTGCAACAAAAACGTCGTGACGAAGTGAGTGAATGATGGAATGAAGAAAAAATTGGCATCAAATGCAGAAAGTCACTTTGGAGCTCTCTCCAATGAATAACTCTCGACAAATGCACTAACACACACACAAACACACGCACACACACACAATTGAGCCTAAACGAAAACGTACAAAATATAAATGGGTATATGTATGAATTTGAATATATGTACAAGTATACATATATGAATTTATATGTGTCTGTGTCCCCTCTTTAGTTTTGTCATTCTATACATTGAACATTGAACATTAATTCGCTTTGTTGTTGTGCACTTTTTTGTTGTTTTTTTTTTTTGTTTCTCTTCTTGGTACACGTAGCCTTCCCTGAAGTGGCTTTCACTCAATGCGAGTTTTTCTTTTTTTAGCAAGTTGAAAGTGGTTGTCATTCGATTTTTTTCCGCAACTTGAAAGTGTTCGTCATTCAATTTTTTTAGTAAGCTTTTAGAAAAAATATTTTTTTTTGTGCCGCAATCGAAACGAATCGGTGACAGATATTCTTTATCAAAATTCACAAAAAATTATTTCAGAGAATGTTGCCAAATTTGCCCAAATGTTGATAAAACTCAGAGTATTTTTTTTCGCTGAAGCTAAAAATACCACTTTGAATATGGTGTTTCGAATCAATTATACTCGTAGTCAAGTTGATTTTTAAGTCGAAACGGTCGAGTCAATTGAGTTGAAATAGTCGACTCTAGAAAGTTGAAATCTAGTCAAGAAAGTCGATTCAATATACAAAAATTCGCTGACACATTTGCTGATTTTTAGCACAAAACCTACAAGACCTACTAAAACTATTTGGAGAACTTAGTCAAGCTTAGCTTTCTTCCAAAATTAGAAGAGATAGTTGCCATACATTTTTACTATATTGGTAGTAATATAGAACTCTTCTGGTTTCCAAAAATTGGTCGATCGAGTCGCTTTCTTCCTAAATTAGAAGAGATAGTTAGCATACATTTTTACTATTTTGGTAGGAGAACTCTTCTGGTTTCCAAAAATTGGTCGATCGAATTGCTTTCTTTTAATGCAGAAGAGACATTTTCAATAAATTTTCACTATTTTGGTAATAGAACTGTTCAATTTTCCAAAAATGGGTCAATCGAGTTATTATCTTTCTAAACCAGAAGAGATATATGCCTAAAATTTTCAATATTTTAGTAACCGAACTCTTCAGTTTTCAAAAATGCCTCAAATTGTCACAATTTTAGTAGTCGAACTCTTCAGTTTTCCAAAGATGGGTCAATCGAGTTGCTAACTTTCCTAAATCAGAAGAGATAGTTGACATACAATTTCTTTATTTTGGTAATAGAACTCTTCAAGTTTTTAAAAATGAGTCAATAGAGTCGTTATCTTCCCAAGCCAGAATAGATATCTGATTCCAAATGTCACTATTTTGGAAGTAGAACTTAACAGCTTTTCAAAAATGAGTTAATCGAATCAATATCTCCCTAAACCAGCGGAGATATCTGCTTCAAATTGTCACTATTTTAGTAGTAGAACTCTTCAGCTATTCCAAAATGATTCAATCGAGTTGCTAACATCCTAAACCAGAAGAGATAGTTGCCATAAATTCTAAATATTTTTGTAAAAGAACTCTTCAACTTTCCAAAATTGGGTCGATCGAGTCGCTAAACCAGAAGAGATAGTTTACGTAAATTTTCACTTTTTTAGTAGTAGAACTCTTCAGCTCTTCAAAGGTGGATCAAACTGGAGGTTCACAGGGAGGCAAATCATTGAAACTGAATTGTTTGCATGGAATTTAGTGAAGTTTTGGAGAAACGATGTATTCGATCAAACCAATTTTGACCAATTTTGAAATTTTATTTTGATAAAATAATGTCAAAAATCATTAAATATTTAACAATTCCAGATTCCAGTAGGCTGATGCAACATTTAGGACCCCGAAGGATACTCAGCAACCCTGTTCAATATTTTTTAATTACAAGAAAATTATTCAATATTTATGGAAAAATACAAAATTATCACTTTTTGATTTGATTTAACCATTATTAAAAAAAACAGGGTTTTGATCAAACGCGCCCAATTCGTAGACTTTAATTAGAACACAAACTTTCCCTGATATCGCTGCAAATTATTGGAAATTATTTTGGGGATAAGAGTAAAATTTTTGTAATTCACTTTGAATTCACTTCTAAAAATAGTAATTTGTTGGTGCCTACTTAAATAAAACCCATAAATCAATCGTAGCTTTTGCTATAAGATGACAAATAGGTGAAGTTGCTCTCAGGCAACTTTGGGGTTGAAAGGATTAATTGAGTATCTAAATCTGCTAATTTTTTAGGTTAGTTTTCAGTTGTATCAATATTATTCATGTACGCATGAACTTATGGCTTTCTAAGTGCATACATTTTTTTGCCAATTCAAACTAACCAAATCTAAGTGATTCGATTTTAGTTCAATTGATAAAATTATGAACACTCGTAAAACGAAAGACGTCCTTTGAAATACAACTTTACAACTTTACAGCTTTCAACTATTTACATTGCCACCAACTTTAAAGTTGAAGAAAATTTTGTGAGGAAAAAAATTTGTGAATTTCATACAAAACGTTTTATGTTTATTTTATTGTGCTGCTTGTCATGAAATCGAAATTGAAGTGGCAACATAGACAATAAGAACAAGACAACGTTGAGAAAAATAACAATAACAACAACAACAATAGCAACAACAACAACAACAACAACAACAGCATGTCTAAGTGGCAGCAAAAGCTGCCGAAAAGAAATAAACTTAAGAAATAAAATTCACGCTATGTGACCAACAAGCAGAAAACAGCAACAACAACAACCACAACAAATAGCAAGTAAATATAATTTGAAGAGGAATACAAAAGAAGAAAACAACGAAAAAAAAAAACACAATACAAAATGACAAAATAACTTAAAGTGGCAATAAATTTGCTGCCTTCTGTCTTTATGCATGTGTGAGTGTGAGTGCGAGTGTGTGGCTCAAGGACATGCTTAACATATACACAGACACAGTCGCGCGGCTGCCAACAGTTCCACCCTCGATTCGACAACTCACGCTGGCTGGCAGCTCAGGGACGCAGGCAAAGCAATGATGAAGCGAAAACCGAAATGCGGCGAAGCGAGAACCGGCGCGCTGAACATGGCCGCTTGAGTTGTGGGGCGGTGGTGGAGCGGTGAGTTGTGCAAAAAGATGTCAACACGTTTCTGTAATTTTTTACGCACAAATAAGTAATTTGTCTGCACGAATCGAGCGAACGACAAGAAAGCAGCGGGAACTCCAAAGAAAACCGCAAATAAAGAGCAGTGAAAGTGAAAGGTAGCGGCAGCGGTAAGGGAGGGCTAAGAGGGCCAAGAAGGTGCGACAGTGGCCTGATTAGGGCGGCCAACAAAAATCGAATGACCAGCATAGAAATAAACTTACCGAAACGGTTCGAGGGTTGCTTGAGAAGTGAACTACTTTAAGCGCCCAAAATTATGCTAAGCAAAAGACTGCGTGATGTGTATGAAAATGCGACATGTCAGCAACCAAAAACAAAACCAAAACCACAACAACCATGTACATAGGAACAATAAAAACAACAACAACAACAACACCATAGCGTACCAAAAGGGCAGCAAACGCCTGTGGCGACACATCATTAAAGCTTAAATATGCGTTGCGGCACTCTTTTTTTTTGCTTATTGCAAGAAAATTTCATTCTTGTTGTTGTTGTGTTTGTGGTTAAAGCGTTGGCGTTCGCGCCCCTTAAAGTATGCGCCGATTGGCTTCTAGTATTTTATAGCGTTTTTGTTGCGCGACCATTTCGTTTTGGCCAATTTCACGCCTCGCCTTGGCCGCAGTAGCAGCGTCTGCCACACGTTGCTGCGAGTACGTTGCTGCCGCTGGTGAGCGACAGTTGCTGACCGAACCAGCTCTCACTTTATGCTGCTCAACTTTGTTGTAGTGTTTTTTTGTTTGGTTACTTTTTGACTTTTTCACTTTGTTGACATTATTTGGCAATATTTTGTTACTGTCGCGTTGTTATTGTTGTTGTTGTTGTGTTCCTATGGCATGCGCACAAAATTTCGGCTAAAAACGCACGCAATGGGAATTCGAGGCGTGCTCGCTTTTTAGTCCTTTGACGAGCCCACCCGTTGCGTCCACTGGCCGCTCGAGCTTTTCGAGTTGACCTTGTTGCGATGGCTATAAGCCCATTTACGTAGATGCCGCCCAGTGTCGCAACAATGCAAAGAAATTTCATATAAATATTTACAAACAAAAAGTGTGCCAGAAGTGACGAGGCGGCCAAACAAGCAACGGAAATTGCTTTTTTAATGCAGGCACCACAACAAAAACAAACAGGATTTATATGTATGGAAACGGCGCGTTGGCGAGTCCACCATAAAGTGCGCGCGTTTTGGGGGGGGGGGGGGGCGGGGGGTGCGCATGATTTACGCGCGTACAAATTAAGCAACGCCAAGGAGGAGGCGGTGAAGGCAGCGGCGCGCGCTGCGTTAATTGAAGCGCAACACTCGCGCACACAGCAGACCCACAACTGGGGTCGAATTTTACTACCTTAGGCCGAGATGGTCGTCGACGCTTGATCGCTGTTAATAAAATTGTAGTAGAAAAGTCATTAAACGGGCCCTGGCTTCGACGTTTAAAGCGAGCGGCGAATTCAATTTGATATCTTTACGATTTAGTTATTTTTATTTTGCTGTGCTTTGCTTTTTTTGTGTAGCTTTTTGGTGTCTGATTTTGTGCTGTGATTTGGCGTTCTTATCTCGATGGAATTGCACGGCCTGTGGCATGAAATCGCTTCTAACTTTGATGTTGCTATTTATTTGCTGCTTGAGTAAGTACTTCAGTTTTGTTTGTTTGTGTGTTGATGTTGTTGTTGTTGTTTCAATAAATAATGGTCCAAGATAGTAGCAAAAGTTTCGCCCACACTCCAACCACCACTCAAAGGCCGCACCGCAACGCGCCAAACGGAAAATTCTACAACAGCAACAAAAAGCTGGTTGGAAAAGAGGAAAAACTCAATAACGTCAGCAGCCGGATGCCTCGGGGAGCGAACGCTTCGCCATTCAAGTTGAAATTGAAATCGATTTTGATCGATTTGTGCTCGACTTTTGTGTTGTTGGTGGTGTGCGAATGGGGTTGTCGGTGTATTTTATGCGGCACTCGCCTTTAATCGCTTGCAATTTTCAGCCATACGCCATACACACACACACACACACATACACAACGAGTAAAAGCTCTACCACTCACTAGTTTCATGTTTTTATATTTTTGTTTTTGTAATTCCACTATACGGTTTTTTCTGATGCTTCCCCTTTCGCAGCTTGGCGCAATTTGCCATTTCCCTTTGCGCTTTTTCTATTCAACACTTCTCACAGGTCCATTGTTATTGTATGCACTTGTCCTGCATTATGCAAAAGAAGGAAGACTCACGTGGGTAACTTCTCTTTCAACAATTTAGCGGATCAAGTCGATAGCACTACTCACAGTCTATTAGACTTCATAAAAAGATTAAACTGATTCAATGAATGAGCAAACTTTAGCTCGAATGATTGGGGTATCCCAATGGGACTTTATGGCATCGGAGGTGCAAAATCAACACTAAACAAATCAAATTGGCAAACATTTCTTGAAAGGATCTTCAAGTGAATCCTTTCTTATTTAGAAGAAGAACCAATCAACCCACCAATGACACTAAAAACCAATGAGAGAAAATATAGGATGGTCTTCTATTCTCGAAGGATAAAACAACATTGTTTCAATGTTGTTGGCAGAGTTCTTAGCAATTTAGTATATTTTAAAGTCGTCAGCGAAGAGCAAAAAACTAGCAACCGAAGAATGTGTCTTTTCTAATATAATTTTCTTTTACTTAGTAATTTGTAATTTTTTATGAGCCATATTTTAAGTTTTTTATTATACTTTTATAATATGCAATTTTTGAATTTTTTTGAAATAATTTATTTTTATTATATTCATTTAAATATTTTTAATTTATGGTTTGGTTAATTTTTCGTGTTTTACTTTAATTTTTCATTTATAAATTTAGTTTTTCGTTTTAATTTTAATTCTAAATTTTAAAAAATATTTTATTTATAAAAATGTTTTTTTAATAATTAATAATTTATGGTTTTGTTAATTTTTCACATTTTAATTTATTTTTTCATTTATAAATTTAATTCTCAATTTCAAATTGTAAGTATATATTAATTAAACATTTATTGTATACGTATATTAAATATTTAAAAATTTTTTATTTATGGCTTTGTTACTTTTTCAAGCTTTAACTTAATTTTTCACTTATAAAATTAGTCTTTAGTTTATAATAAGGTTTAGTTTAGTTTTTATAATAAGTTTTTATTATACTTTTATAAATAATTTAATTTAATTTTTGTAATTTTTGAATTTTTTGAAGTAAATTTTATTAATTAATTTAAAATATATTATTATATTCATTGAAATATTTTTAATTAATGGTTTGGTCAATTTTTCGTGTTTTAATTTAATATTTCTGTTATAAATTTAGTTGTTTGTTTTAATTCTGATTATTTTCGTTTTTTTTTAATAATAAATATTTAAATATTTGTAATTTATGGTCTTGTTAATTTTTCATATTTTTTTTTTTTTTCTGAAGTCATGTAATTTTATTATATTCATTGAAATATTTTTAATTTATGGTTTGGTAAATTTTTCGTGTTTTAGTTTAATATTTCTGTTATAAATTTAGTTGTTTGTTTTAATTTTAATTATTTTTATTTTTTTAGTAATAAATATTTAAATATTTGTAATTTATAGTCTTGTTAATTTTTCATATTTTTTTTTAATTTTTTCTCTTCTCAATTAAGTTTTAATTTTAGTTATAATTCTCAATTTTAAATTTTATTCGTTTCGTTTTTCGTTTTAATTAAATAAAAATTAGATTTTTTCAAAATAAAAAATATTTAAATATTTTTAATTAATGGTTGTGTTAGTTTTTTTTATTTTATTTAATTTTTTCTCTTATAAATTAAATTTTAAATTTTAGTTATAATTCTCAATTTTAAATTATATTCTTATATTAAATAAAGATTTTCTTTATAAATATAATAAATATTAAAAAGGTATTTTTATGACTGTGTTATTTTTTCAAGCTTTAACTTAATTTTTCACTTATAAAATTAGTTTTTAGTTTAAAATCTAATTCTAAATTTTATATTTAAAAATTAAAATAAAATTTTTTTAAAATAAATATCATAAATATTCAAATTTTTGTTTATATTTTGTCTATTTTTCATGTTTTTATTTTATTTTTCACTTACAAAATAATTTTTTTTTATTACAAATATTTAAATATTTTTATTTTATGGTTCTGTTATTTTTTATGTTTTAAATTCATTTTGCGCTCATAAGTTTAGTTTTTAGTTTTAATTATAATTTTCAATTTTAAGTTATCTATTTCAAAAATTTAATTAAAATTTAATTATTATATATGTATGTTTAAATATTTTTAATTTATTGTTTTGTTAATTTTACATTTTTTAATTTAATTTTTTCATTTATAATTTTTTCTTTTAATTATAATTCTAATTCTCAATTTCAAATTTTGTATTTTTTTTGTAAATATTATAAATATTTTAATATTTGTAATTTATGGTTTTGTTTATTTGTTATGATATAATTTCATTTTTATTTTATTAATTTCGTTTCTAGTTTTGATTCTAGTTGTTAATTTGAAATTATATATTTATGAATTACAATAACAATTTTTTGTACTAAAAGTATAATAAATATTATATTTAAATATTTTTTGTTTGTATTTTTTATTTTGTTTATTTTTCTTACTTTAATTGTGTTTTTATCTTATAAATTTTTTTTTAGTTTAAATTCTCAATTTTAAATGTAATTTGAAGTATACGTTTAATTTATATTTTATTTTAATTTATTTTACTTCATATTTTAAATATAATTTTAATTTTTTTATTGAAAAATGTCGTTCGTGCTTTTGTGGCCGAATATTTGCTAATTTTTTTTAGCTTTACTACTTTGCATTACATTTATTTTTGGGTTTATTTTTTATTTTTCCAAATGACAAATAACAAATGACATAAAACATTGGCTCCGGTTGCCATTGACCATGAATTGAATTTTTATAATTTGCAATTTATCTCGCTGTCCACTCTTACATTTTATGCGTTTTTTTTAATTTTCCTTTGTGTGATTTTCCGTTTTGGCATTGACCAGGCGCCAGACCACAAATAAACGCACGTAATTAAGTAGTTTTTCGTTCAATGTATGTGTGGGTCTGTCTGCAGAAGTTTTTGCCGCAATTCAAGCATTTTGGCAAAGTGTCATTTCATTCAATCGCCGCGTCTCAAACATTTGGAACGCCGTATATATGTGAATTGGTTTGTGGCAAGCGACAACAATGTTTTTGGAGGTCACCCTGTAAACAATGATGTGATGTTTGCTTGAAAATATATCAAATACAAAACATCAGAAAACAAAAAATGCAGTTGCACTCAAATGTCTGAAACTTGCGGCCACTGTTTTGTATCAAACTTTTGAGCGTTGCATCACATTTCATAGCGTTTTAACGCAATTTATTTCGCTACTGAATGGTCCGCACCCTCTTTGTGCACCAACTGCAGCCAGCAACGCGCATTTCTCTTCCCTATTGGAGCGTTGTGTGAGTTCATTGGGCAATTAATTTAATTTATGGCCGATCCAATTTCTACGCATTTTAGATAATTAAACAATTCATGCCACTCAGTGTGTGGCTCCGTACATGATTCGTATGTGTAAGTGTGTGTGTGAGTGTGAGGCAATGCGAAATTTTTGCCAAACATTGCATTGCAAAATTTATTAAGCTACACACATGCAGACACACACACACACACAAGCGCGGCAAAATAGCAGCACACAAGCAATAAGAATTATTATTAAATATTTATGTGGAGGCATGGCGGCCATTTCGTTGCCGTTTCTCCATTGAATTTCAATTTCTTGGCAATGCCGCCGACCGCAAATATTTCGTTCAACTTTATGCATTCGTGTGCGAGTGTGTGCATGTGTGTGTGTGTGTGTGTTTGTTTACATGGTGTACAGAGAATGGCGAAACTATTAAAATTGCGCATTCTCGCTACATAAATATTTCG
>OY764961.1:13426033-13513533 GCA_963668005.1 Melieria crassipennis
TTCAATTAGAACACAAACTTTCCCTGATATCGCTCCAAATTATTGGAAATTATTTTGGGGATAACAGTAACATTTTTGTAATTTGCTTTAAATTCAAATATTAATTTGTTGGTGCCTTCTTAAATTAAACCCATAAATCAATCGTAGCTTTTTCTACAAGATGACAAATAGGTGAAATTTCTTCCTGGCAACTTTGGGGTCGAAAGGGTTAAAGGTTATATTATTACGAATCAGAGTTCATTCAATTTGGGTTCAAGGGCTTTAAACTTAACATTGTTCAAATGGTCTTTGCGTCTTTTTTAACAGCTGGCGATCCAAGGGATCCAGGCAATTTTTAACACTGAGAGATGTGTCATTTACATTTAAGTTTAACTTTTGAAATATACACGAATTATTAGCTGGATTGAAGAACTTTCCTATTGTTGGTGTTTTCTCTATAACATAGACATAGACTTCCCTCTAATATGGACTGCTTTAGGGTCAGTAGTACCCAAAATACTTTGAAACCTTTATGAATTTCTAAATAAAAATTTGATCGTTGATGCAATTCTAAATAAAAATTAAATCCATTTGACATAATTTTTAATTTACTTTTGAACTTGAACTTTTCATGCGGCAAGTTTGAAGTTTAAAAAAGAAAGAAGGTTGTATTATGAAATTGTTTTTCTTATTACATTACTTTACTACGAATCAGAGCTTATTCAATTTCGGTTCAAGCGTTTCAAAGTTGACATTGTTGAAATGGTTTTTGCGTCTTTTTTAACAGGTCACGATCCATAGGATTTAGGCAACTTTAACTACTCAAGCGTTAGTTAAATTTTATAGAACTTTCTTGTACGAAATTTTCTCCATTCATATTTATATATATGAGAAGAGATTTTGTTTAGAAAATATTCAAGTAATCATCTTTTTAAATCCTAGTTTTGCCTGAGCGCACTGCAGTTGGTACTTAACACTGGAATACTCAAGGAAGTCAAATTTACTTCATTAATTTGTACAACGTTCGGTGTTCGTAGACCAATTAAAGATTAGAGAAGATGGTTGATATTCTTATTAATGCACTTTCCCCCAGATTTTCGGCATCTTTCAATATGATTTCTAACTAACCTCTGTGCGTTAGACCCCACTGAGCATTTCCTGGTAGATGCAGCGGTGAAATCTTGTCTTATTATTTCTTTATGAATCTTACCGAGTGGCAGATGCCCACACGATTCCACATATGGATTATTAACTATTCATGTTGAATGCTTCCATAGGCATCTGTTTTCCTACAGGATTTTACAATTCCATATAGCTTACATCTTTCTCCCGTACGGATCTCCTTTTTCTTGTTAAATGACTCAAGAAGCTTCTGTACGTTACTATTCTGTATATAAAACAATTAAAACCCACTTTTGGCAAAATAATTGTGGACGATTTCACATAGGCATTGGTGTGGTGGGGTATACCATACCCCAGAGGTTGTATTTTTGTATATAATACGGATGTCAGTTTTATGTGGGCACTATTGCTTCTAGTAGCTGTTTATAACAGTCCAACCATACACATTTGCTATCTAAAAACAACTTAAGTGTCACCAGATTTCAGTCACATCCCGCTAAAGTTCATTGGGGTATGACATACCCCACCACACCAATAACGTAACTTTTTGTGTAAATGATTTTGAATTCAAATTGTTATTTTCGATGGTCTAGTAGTCATCGATTTGTTAAAAAATTCACCGTACGGAAAAATAAGAGGCAAATACCAACTGCCCAACTGCTACGTGCAAGAAAAGCTCCCAGTTTAGTATTCGCATTTCGTCGCCGTAGAAAACGAATGTCGTATGTTCCATTGAATTTAATAGCTCATACGACAATCGTTTTCATCGTATCATATGTTCCAAAAAATATCATTAATACACAAAAATATCATGATTCTGTAAATCCTTGAAATAAGGCGAAGCTGTACCAAAACGTCATCAGTACAGCACTCGATGTTCGGTTTGTCCGAGAGCAAAAACTTTATACGACTTGCGAAAAAGGCGCTAATTTTGAGACCCTGTAATTCGCTCCTCTTTCAGGGTAGCTACCAAAAATTTAATGTCACATAACTATATGTATTTCATTTATAAAACTGACAATGGTTTTTGGAAAATTATATACAGAAATGTTTTTAAACCCCATTATATGAAGTCAACTTATAAATATCGGTACTTTTCGTTTATTTTTGTTATATTTGATATTTTCTTTTACAAATTGCTTGCACATGAAGTGCTTTTGTATTTTCTTGCGTAAAAGTAAATGAAGAATAATATAAAATTGCTATCTTTTATATTTGTGTTGTTTCGTGAGGTTGCTGCTATATCAAGTCTTGGGGTACGTCATACCCCACCACACCAATAACGTAATTTTTTTCCACCACACCAACGCCGGGTTAATCTATTTTAAATACTTGAAGAGGCTTTTTTCGTTACTACATAGTCCGCACATTAGGTGAGTGAAACCAACATTTGGTACAAAAGTTCTGTAACCATTACAATTTTCTTCTAAGGGTACTTTTATGCTACAAGTTAGTGAGTTCAAATTAGCAGTGTCATAAATTTTACAAAATTAGAAGAAATTCGACTAGAATTAGGTCAACAAAGCAATGAACTATGAATTATGTATGAATTCTTTCACCACTTTGAATTTTACGCAACTTCTCACAGTTGTAGAGCTCAACCAATTATAAATGAACTTTCATTTCTTTCAATATTACGATTCACGGTACTTTCAATGCAAAGTTGAATCAGCATATCGTTGAAACCGGAACTTCAGAAAAGGAGACACCAGAGCGACAAATTGTGGGAGACAGCTTCACAAAAGTGAATTATAATGAAAAGTTGAGCTTTGGTTAGATAAATTATTTACTGAGAAACTATTCCAAGCCATTCTGGACAACTTTCAATAATTAACTGAGAAACTATAATAAGAATTCTTAAACAACTTGTCGGCTTATTTCAGCTTTGTAAGGCCATCACTTGACTCAACGGCTCAACGTTTCGTGTATACGTTGAATTGAATTTTTGTTTTAAATTTTAAATTATAAAACTTTCACAACAACAACAGCGGCACCAAGGAAGCTAATAAAAATTGCGTTCAAGTGCTGCACTGGGACTGAGCGGAATGTCGTAAAGTCAAAGTCTAAAACAGCATTAAAAATGCTCGCATAACCATAACTCTGACTAGCCACCTTTGTCACTCATACTCACACACACACACATACACACACGCACGCAATTCCCATAACAAATCAAAATCAAAACAACAACATGCAGCTACAAAGCAACAGTAAATTTGCTGTAAAAAAAAACATGCAATAATAAACATAAAAAATATCAAATAAATCAAAGGAAAAAATTGAAAATGTGAAAAAATTTTAGACTCGTAAAAAATGTCAATGCTAATAGACCAAAAGTACATTGAAAGCATACTGCAAACATTTTCTATGTCGCCGCCAAAGTGCGCAAAATATTATACTGACAAAAACAAAACATAATAATGGCAACAACAATAACAAAAAAAAAAACAAAAAAAAAACTGTGTAACTATGCCTCGAAGAGTGACAAAACGCGTGCAAATTGCCGCGACAAGGCGACAAGGCGGTGGCAAAGTTTGAAATGTCAGTCATGTGGCTGCGACGTGAATGGGTCGAGTGAGCGACTGAACGAGTGACGGCAGAGTGACACGTCGTTTGAGTCATGGCAGGCAAATCTTGGCCGCAGCGCTATATGCAATATTTATGTTGTTTTTATTATTATTCAGATTGCTTGTGCGGCATGGAAAAAGTTTTCAAGCAATGGCGAGTTGCATGTGTGTGTGTGTGTGCGTGCAACGTGACAGCATACACGAGCGAGAGGCAGAGATGCAGAAGACAACTGAATATTAACAGCAAGTCGAGCTCGGGTAACAACTTCTTTTACTATGCAAAGTTGTGGATAATAGTTTGTGTTCTGTGCGCACTACAAACACACAAACATACATATGTACAAGTGATTTGTTTTTGTAGCTGCATATGTTGCAAGTACATTCGTACACATAGTCGCCAATGCTTTGTGTGCTGCTGCAGTCACAAGTCGCCGCGAGTAGTCGAAGACAAGACAGAAGAAACCGTCAAACGAGACGAACGAACAAACAAACCAACCAACGGGAGACAGACACGCGAGTGCTGCAACTTTATGCTTTTTGAAGTGAAGTTGCAAGCGCATCGCGGCGGCCGGACTCGGACTCGGACTGCAACAAAGCCGTCTAAATTGAAGATGTCGGAGTGGAAAAGTAGAAGGCAAAGTTAATGTGCATGTAACCTACTTTGCATACAAAAGTTTCAAATTTCCAGCTAGCCAGACAATCACTAACAATGACAACAACAACAACAACAACAACTACCACTACAACAATAGTAACGCATTGCAAAAATCACAAAGAAACAAAAAACGAATAATGCTAAAAAATCGCATGACAGAAAAAAATATATAAAAATAGCATTTTGTTGCTTATTTTTAGATATTTGCTGCATGGCAAACTGAAAAGGTCAGCCGCATCCGCAACGCCGCATCAGCGCCATCTGCTGCGTCATCATCAGCAACACCGACAGCGACAGCGACAGCACGATCGTCGTTATGATCGTCATTGTTGCCATCATCTCCATCTCCATTCTCATCATCGTCATTGCCACTGTCGCTGTTGCTGTTGCTGTCAGCGGCAGCAGCGCACAATTCATTAAAATGTAAAATCTGTGATGAATGAACAAATGCACAAACGGACACGCGAACGCTCGCTTCATGGCGGACCAACGAACATTTGCAATTACCGCGTCTCACTTTTGCATTAGAATGCACACGCCACAGCCGTCGAGTTGCTGATTTGCCCCTTTTGTTTGTTGTATTTTTTTTCTAATTATGCGCATTTTTCGGTTTTCATTGCTCATTGTCGACATGATTTTGTCATACAAATTTATGTGTTTTTCCTTTTCGGTTATCACTAACCGCACAGTAGTTATTCAAGTCATTGGTTATGCTGGTTGTGGAACCTTTGCTAAAATTTGGCAGTGCTGCGTGATTGCAAAGTGTGCAGGTGAGAATTTGTGTTTTTTTTTAAATAGTTGAAAGTCAAATATCAAATATAAAATGCAAAAATCCTGTTTTACGTTTTATGAAAAAGAAGGTAACTTTGTTCAAAATTAGACTTAGTTCTTACTGCACTTAATGTATCCTATTCTAAAAATAAAATAAATAAATAAATAAAAATAAATATATATGCATTAACCACAGCCATCAAAGCACAAATCTCATATGAGATAACCTCAGGGTAAGTGCTGGAATGCATAAAGGCATTGAATAAACTGGACATTCACAAACAGGTCAAAGTCCTCTGGGTCCCAGAACACCGAGGAATTGATAGAAACGAGGAGGCGAACAGCCTTGCTGGAACTGTGGCAGCTACGGCCCTCCTGGAACCGGAGCTCTTCATGTGGCTGGGCAAAAACGCCAAATCAGAGTCAGTATGACTTGAGAAAAGAACCAGGAATTCAGAATCGAGAATCTTTATCAAAGGTTTTAACTCCAAAAAGAGTGAAGAATGCCCCAAACTGAGGAAGAACCAGCTTAGACAAATTATTGATACAATCGGTCTAGAATAGGTTAACCTCTGTAGACTCTGCGGAATAGCAGAGGAGACTCCTGAACACATCAGATTGCACAGTGATGCGGCATGTCGAAGCAGAATGCGTTCCCTGGTCAGTTCTGGCTTACAGAAGAGAACATCAAGCACCTGAACTCCCGCGAGTTACTAAGCTTCATTAGGTCGGTGGGTATAGGGGATGTTCTCTAACTTGTAGGAGACACAATTGATCACTCATGGTCTCAGTGCAACAAACTCCATTAAATTTTATTCTTTTCTATGCATTCACTACTCGACGAATGTATATCAAGAATCAGACTTTTTGATGAAAAATTGTTTAAAAATTTAAAATAATAATTTTGATCTGATTTGAAAATTTTGATTGCAAAAGTTTTGGAAACAATTTCATTTCAATTCAGGCTTATATTTACTTTCAAAAAACTATTTCATTATGTTTGAAAAAAGTCCATGAGTGGAATATTCATATCACCGGCAGAGTTGAGATTTTTTATCCATTCAAACAATTTTGAAAACCATAAAAAATGATAAATTGTGAGTGCAACATTAGTTGGTATGATGAATATTGAAGAACTTTATACTCCAATTCATCTCATCTGTGTCAGTGTCAGTCAATGTGACTGTCCGCAAAAGAGCTATGCAGTACATAATTTGCACTTTCAAGACACCACTTGAAAGATAAGATTTCGTACTAAAAAAACTTCTCAGACAGTTTTGTGATTGCTTGACTCAGTTTTGTTTGAGCGCACATCAAAGATGGACACCAGCAAAGAGAAAATACGTAATGTTTCCAAATTTTTTTTTTCAATAAAAGTGAAAATGCAAGACAGGTATATGAAGAGTTGAATAGTGTTTATGGTTCTGATGCTATAACAGCTTATTGTGCATAATTGGGGGTTTGTCGATTTCATTCCGGCAACTTTGATGTCAAAGATGCAACACACTCTGCAAAATCAATTAACAAAAATGTCCATAAAATCATAGAAATCGTCAAGTCTAACTGTCATGTAAGCGCTGTTTCAATTGCTCGGAAGCAGAACATTGCACAAAAAGACTGTTTGGAACCACTTTAAAAGGCTGAATACAAAAATAAACTCATAGACCTCATAGACTGATTTTCCATCTGCGAATCGCTGCTGAATTGCAACAAAATCAATCCATTTCTTAAGTGAAGGGTGACTGGTGATGAAAAGTGTATCACAGAAAAAAACGTTAATAAGTGGCCAAGCCAGATTTGATGGTCAGCAAGGTTTTGTTGTATGTTTGGTGGGATTGACAAGGAATCATCAACTTTGATCTGCTCCTTTACTCTTAATTCGGATCTGTACTGTCAACAATTGGTGCGTTTGAAGGAAAAAATCACCCTGAAGTGTACAGCTATGGCCAATAGAAGAGGACTTGTGTTTCATCAGGACAACAACAGTCCTTACACAACGATAGTGACTTGCCAGAAGCTGCGGGAGATTGGTTGGAAGACTCCTATGCAACCAACCCATAGGCTGGACCTGGCACAATTTGATTTAAACCTAAAACATTTAAATAAAATAGTATATATTTAAATATTTGCTTCAAGATAAGCTTTTGAAAACTGCCCCAGTACTGGTTTTTTGCCAAGAGGGACCAAGAATTCTATGGGAAAGGAAACTAAAGCTACCTTCTAAATGGCAACAAGTTATTGAATAAAAATCATTCTAACTACGCTAAGTAAAGCCTTTCATTTTATGCAAAAATAATGTATTTATTTTTACCTTATAAAAATTATGTAAATATTGAAACATTGTTGAGTACTTTCAAATCTGTTGCAATATCAGTAAAAGTTGCAAAAGCCACTTTAAACGCCTTCAATCATGCAAATTCAAGAACTAAGAACAGCAGAGTCGATACCGTGAAGCCAATGTAAATGTATATATGTACTTAGTTTTTAATTATATAACAATTCCGTGTAACTGCAGCTGCAATTTGAGTGCTTATAAATTATAAAAATTCTCTCAATTAATTGCTCAGCAGTCAGTCGCCTTCGCCATCGACAACAACATGAACAATGCAATATTAACATTTGAATTTGTTTTTCGTTGGCGTTTTCAGTAATGAAATTCAGTTCTTGCTGCCATATAAAACACTTTTAAACGACCAGCCCCGTTCATAGAACGCCGACGCTGGCCATGAAAGAAGGTCAATTCAAATCCAATTAACGTCAAAAGTAACAATAACAAAAACAATTTTTCAGTTAATTATGCTTTCGCTCTATAAACATAAGCACACATACATACATACATACACATACAGAATGTTGAGCAAGTGAACTGAAGTTAGACTGAATTTTCTTTCGTTTTTTTTTAAACATATTTTCTCAGTTTTGTTGAGCGACGCGTCGCGACTCTCTTCGCACATTGTCGATAATCTCTTTTGTTATAATTTTTAATTAACTACGCGGATCAAAGCGCTCAAACAATAAAGTACAAAATATGTAAATATGTTTGTTGGTACTTTTGCGTGGCTCATTGTGTGTGTGTGTGTATAAATTCATTTTGTTATTTTACTATAAAAAATGTTTGGCTTTCGCGCCACTTCCACAACAGTTGGACCTCTTCACAATCCATTTAACGGCATCAGTGCCCTTTACACCTCCCCTCTCCTCATGTCTCACGCCACTCTCTTCCTGCCGCCGCACACAGTCAGCGTCGTCATCGACATTCAGCGTCATTAAGGCTGATTACTTTGCCTTTGATGCTGCTGCGAGTTTCTACTTCATGAAAATCGACTGCGCGTAAATCTCACGTCGCCGCCGCCGCCACTGCCGCCCCACATCACTTGTTGCGCGACGAGTACCGACGCGAGAAGCAACAAGAAATTTCATATTACTTATAGTTTCTGCAGCTGAGGCGCGCCGCCAAGTGTCGAGTGCTTTGTTGTTGTTGTCGTCTTGTGCCTGTTGAATGTGTTACCGATGGCAGCGTTGGCTGCATGACTAACAGCGCACCATCGCACCACTCACTGACTGAACGACTAGGAAGACTGCATGAGTGTGTGGCGCGTTCAATGCGCCTTGATTTCGCTCTGCCCTCCACCAATTGCCAGTTTTTTTTGTTGGTGCGCTGCGTTCGCCTGCAGCATCAGCGTTTTTAATTAATCTCGCTGCACTTCGACTGCTCCCCTTTTGTGAAATCACTCGGCGCGCTTTGCTTATGCAGTAGTCCCCCCTTCGCCCTCTGATGCCGAACAGATGTTCCCTCGAGCTGCCATTAATTGGGATTTTATCAATGGAGTCGAAAGATTTGCGTAGTTGCACAAAGTGCGCTCGAGCGGAGTGGCTACGAAGTGCTGCTAAGCGAATTCGTCTGTCCGACCGACGTGCATGTCATAAACACAAACAAAAGTAAACTTTGTCCATTATTGAATTACCACAAATCGACAGGGAGTGACCGCACACACACACCAGAGGGAATTTTTCTTAAACAACTAACTGATGCAGAAGTTTTGTTGTTGTTTTTGTTTATGTGTGTGTGTGGGCGTAAATTTTTGCAGAGAAATTTTTAATGTCGATAGCTGACATAAAACGTCAGTCATGTTGTGCTTGAGAAAGAGACGCTTCAAATTTCACTAAAAACGGTTCAATGGACTTGAACCAGCGAGTTGAATATTTTTAGTTGAATATTTTGAATGCATATTTCGGTCTGCAAGTAGTATTTTTTTTTTTCACTTCAGCACAGAAACCCAGTATTTCTGTGTTTTGTGATTATTAAGTCAGTAAGTATTAGTTTTGTTTACTTATAGAAGGAAGACAAGTTACTACATAGGATTGCCATATGATTTCAACTCCGAAAACTCAAATGAATTATTCAAATTTTGGATGTAATATAAAAAGTTGTTTGAAATGTAAAACAAAAGGGTTTAAATTGACTCCGAATTTTCGGAGTAAAAATAAATGCCGCCAAAAGTTGCTTGAAGTGTGAAAAAGTGATTATTTGCTAACTCAGAACTTTAAGAGTCAAAGTAAATGCTAGTAATAGTTGATTGTTTAGTTGATTGTATTGTGTTGTATATGTTTTCAACTCCAAAAACCCAAAAGCCTTACTCAAATTTTCGGTGTAATATAAATAGTAGTTTGAAATTGAAAACAAAAGGGGTTTCATTAACTCCGAATTTTCGGAGTTAACATAAATGCCACCAAACGTTGCTTGACGTGTGAAACACGTTTAATTCCGAACGTTAAGAGTAAAAAAAATGCTAGTAATAGTGGATTGCTAAGTGGATTGTATTGTAAAACAGAGATTAGTTGATGAAAAGCTTATTCTAAGCACTTCTATGACTCTGATTCTTGCAGTCATTCATTCGATAATGTCTTTTTTACACTTGAAACAATTAAGACTGTCATTTATTTTAACTTTATTTTAACTCAAGACTAACACTTATGCCATGTACTTAATATTTAAAGAATTTCCTTCTTTGCCTCTATTTATAATACTGGTTCAAACATGGAGCATACAAGTTATTCACTTTCGGAGTCGTTTGAAAATTATCATAAACGTGTTTTTATTATTTTAAACTTATGAGTTAAAATTAAATAAAAATTATGAATGAATATTTGTATATTGTCATAAATATAATTCGGAGTAGAAATATTAAAATGGCCGAAAGCATTCGAAACCGTTTAACAAGAACTATTTTTTTAATTGAACATATTTGGTTATTAAAACCATTTCTACAACTCAAACAATAGTATTTAAAAGAACTCCTAAAATTCAGAGTATTTTAATGGTCGCGTTCATTAAAAATCGTTACTAAACTTTATTGTTATTAAAAACAAATAAAAGCTTTCCTTATTAAAATATTTTGTAGAACTGAGATGAGATTCACCCCTTTTTATTCATTTAAAATCGTTACTAAAATTTTTTTGTAATTAAAAAAAAAATAAAAGCTTTTCGTATTCAAATATTTTCCCGAACTGAGATTAGGTTCAGCCCTTTTTGCGTGTTAATAAAAACGATTTTCTGAACTCAAATAATCGTATTTAAAAGCACTCCTAAAATTCGGAGTATAAATATTTAAATTAACGCATTCATTTAAAATCGTTATTAAAATTTTTTTGTTATTTTAAAACAATAAAACCTTTTCTTATTAAAATATTTTCCAGAACTCAGATGAGGTTCACCCCTTTTTATTTGTTTATTAAAACCATTCCCACAACTCACACAATCGTATTTGAAACTACTTCTAAAATTCGAAGTATAAATATTTAAATGGCCGCATTCATTCAAAATCGTTATTAAAACTTTTTTGTTATTTAAAAAAAAAATAAAAGCTTTTCTTATTCAAATATTTTCCAGAACTGAGATGAGGTTCACCCCTTTTTATTTGTTTATTAAAAACATTTCCACAACTCAAAAACTTGTATTTAAATGCACTCCTAAAAATCGGAGTATAAATATTTAAATGGCCGCATTCATTTAAAATTGTTATTAAATGTTTTGTTATTTTAATTAAATAAAAGCTTTTCTTATTAAAATATTTTCCAGAACTAAGATGCGGTTCACTCAGTTTTATACGAACTGCTAGAATTATGTGTATAAATATTCATATAAACAAATATACATAAAATCTTTTAACAAGACCTAATACCAACAAAAGATATTTATTTCTGTTAAAAAAAAATCAAATTAAAAATCAATTAAAAAATGTGTCAAACATTTTTGCAATTTGTCCAGCAATTATTCACCCAGCCGCTTCGGACATGCGGCTTCGAATGCGACAAACGCCGCTAACGTCGCTGACGCATTAACACATCAACTGCAGCCATGTCTGCCCAGTGCAGAAAAGTCAAAGAAACCGCATTTTTCAATTTGTCACACTCATTAGCCTTAATGGTCTGACACTGATACCTATCACTGGGTGGATAAGTGCCTGCGCGTGTGTGTGTGTGTGTGCGTCTGTGTGTGTGTGTGCCAATGTATGCGGCTGATTCATTTTGCTTCATTGAGCAAATGATTTGACTGGCACTGCTTGATTGGAGAAGTTAATGCAATTAAATTACTTTTAGCTGTCATTACAACAACAAACAACAGCAACAAATACAAAAAGCAAAAAGCGTACATTCCATTGCGCTACACCCACACATCCTATGCCAACATATGTGTACATATGTACGTCTAAACATGGCCACCGACAGACTGTCAGCAACAAAAGCTGTCCATTATTTGTCGTTCGCTGTCGAACAGCTGAAAATTCGATTTACAGCAAAAGTTAGGCGCCAACACGCCCCGACTCCGAACGCAACGCTTCTACGCTCTCTAACCATATTTTTCGACTCTGACTTGGCACTCGGTCCACTTATGGCTGCAGCAAACATTTTTTTCATGCAATTAAAAACAATAACAACAACAACAGCTATGGTAATGGCAACAACAAGAACAACGATGGCAGCAGATTGAATTTGCTCCTTTGTCGTTTGACTTTGTGCCATTATCTATTCAGTCGGTGTTGATTTAATTGAATTTGCATGCATTGAATGGCAAATACCAGCAACTACAACTACAACAACAACAACGACAACGACAACACCGAATGCCACATCAAAAAAGCGCAAAATAAATGCCATCAGCTGTGAGAGTTGTCACCTTCATGCGCACACACACCCACACACACTCGAAGGGACAGCCAGGCGCACACGCCGAGACATGGCGGTCGGTCCATGGAGACGCCGCAGCAGCAGCGCCCAACAACAGTCAGCGTGTGGCGCTAAGGCTGGCACACAATGTAGTCAGTGGCGTCGCGCAACTGCAGTTTCGCGACTGTACGAATTTCCTTGCAGCGCCACTGTCGATGCGAATTTACCATTTTAAGGCTATGAAAAACGCTTCAACGCATAATTCACAATTTACACAGTGTAAATGGCGCCGTTATTCGACAACGAGACTGCGCCGACGACAGCGACATCGACATCGACGGCAACAAAGAAGTCGCTGTGTGGTGGCTGGTGTGCGGCGAAAGGATTTCGGTTGGCGTTGGCCTTTAAAATTGGAAACTTTATTATTATTATATTCAGTTATGTTGAATATTCACGGCGCACATTCGAATGTCTTCATTTGGGCGGTTGGCGTTTTTTTCGAACCATCAATTATTCTCACATGCCCGCCAATGGTTTAATTTATTCAAATGCAGCCACATGTGCTGAGAATTGCCAGTTGCCGTTAGACACGTCCATATGGCGGCTTCATGTTCGAGATATAATTATAGCAACAGCCACTACACACTCGGGCCGCACACTGAATTCGAATGGCTCGAATGAATTTAAATTATTTGATGGCATTTAATGAATATTTGTGCTGCAGCCGTTGTGCGGTGTGTATCGAATTTCCAGCTTAATTGCAGATGAGAGTCGATTTGAAGTTTACTGATTATTGTTGTTGGGTTTGTCGATTGCGTAATGAAATTAGCAGAGATATTTGAGGCATGTGGCATATTAAAATGATGGAGGATGTTGCCATGACCGACAGAAATGCGAGTATTTAATTATGGGAGTTTTTTTTAATTTTTTTTCTAGCCTTTAAGTTGCTAATAGCTTCTGAAATGGAAGATTGGAAGTGGAAAGTTATGGCTTAATTTTTTTTTAAATAAATTTTTATGTTTTCAGTAATGGCTTTAAAATGAGTTTAGTTGAAAAAACATGAGTTTCGTTGAATTTGAGTTCAACCATTGAAGATTGTTTATTCCTCTCTTTATTCTTGTCTCAGTCTTGAGGCTCGTCCACTTGAACAAATGCCAATCAGTTCGATGGTGCACAATGGATTTCATTTGTGGGTGGGGGAGATGGTTCCGTACACAACTTTTGAGCCCAATAACATTTGAAATTGATTTTGTCAGTCAAAATGCTATTTGGGAGGGTTGAACCCCAAACCCCTCTTGCGGGCACCACTGCTATCTTTACGTTCATTGCTTAGTACAGGGTGGCATAAAAGTTGTCACCCAGCATAAAAGTTGTCACCCAGTGTTCTTTTGATGTAATTTGTTTATGAATGAATGAATGAATGAATAAATGAATGAATGAATAAATAAGTTAATGAATGAATGAATGATTGTCAAAGAAAAATTTGCTTTTGCCGCCATTTGCAAAATGTATAGCCCCTGTCGATAAGGTGATGACTTTTGCGTCACCCTGTATTTACGCCCATTTTCTCGTTTACCATTTTATTTGTTCGACTGTGTCATTTGTTCTGTTCACCTGTGTTCCTCATTCGCTTCTCGGTTTATCTGCTCGACCTTACCACTGTTTATTTTTTTATTTAATTACTTTTGATCTTTAAGTTTTGTTCTACTTGGTTCGTTTCCCATTTTAA
Organism: Melieria crassipennis; assembly: GCA_963668005.1. NCBI lineage: Eukaryota > Metazoa > Arthropoda > Insecta > Diptera > Ulidiidae > Melieria > Melieria crassipennis. Next base: position 13,440,024 of record OY764961.1, read on the forward strand.
TTCCTCAACTATTTATTTACCAACTTTTCAGTTTGTAGTTTTTTTCCTCATCTAACACCATGTTTTGGTCAGTTTTTGTGTTTGTTCATTGTTGGGTTTGAATTTCGACCTTTCAATTTTTCGTTTCTTTCTCTTTCAACACAACCACCCGAACATTTTGCATTCCCTAAATCCATTTAATCACAAATTCATCCCTCCTCTTCTTATTTGTTCATCTGCAGGGACCGTACAGTTATAAGTTTTATTATAAAAATCAATGTTTATGAGTTATTCTTTGACTCTTTGAGTCATTGAATGATTTTTACTCATGACTTTTATAAATAAAAATCACTGAATGATTTTTACTGATGACTTTTATAAATAAAAGTCACTGAATGATTTTTATTGATGACTTAAAAAATAAAAGTCATTGAATGAGTTTTATTGATGACTTTTATAAATAAAAGTCACTGAATGATTTTTACTGATGACTTTTATAAATAAAAATCACTGAATGATTTTTATTGATGACTTAAAAAATAAAAGTGATTTTTATTGATGACTTAAAAAATAAAAGTCATTGAATGATTTTTATTGATGACTTAAAAAAATAAAAGTCATTGAATAATTGTTATTGATGACTTTTATAAATAAAAGTCACTGAATGATTTTTTTTATGACTAAAAAAATAAAAGTCTCCAATAATTGTTCTAATAGGACAACTAAAATAAAAAACGAAATAAAATTGTTATTTGTCTACTAATATGAAAAAATCAAAAATAATTGTTATTAAAGAATTTTTAAAATAGAAATAAAAAATAATTCTTATTTTTGAATTTTTTCGTAAAAATTACAAAAAAAAAGTTTATTGCCAAGTTTGATTCTCCGTGCGAAAAGAAATGTATTGGTATATTTCATTTACTTGTATGACATTTCCTTCATAGTAACATTTTCAATTATAGTTTTCATAAATAACTGTTATTTCCGGTCCCTGTTCATCTGTTCTCTTAGTCTGATTCTACTTGTAATCATTTTTCAGTTCAAATCTCTCTTATTTTGGTCCAAATATTTCTATTTAAGTATCTCTCAGTTCTACCCATTTCGCTGAATTGTCTTCACAATTGCTTAATTGATGCATGAAATTTTAGATCCTTCCGTACTGTTTTATCTGTATTTCTTTTTGCAAAATTTCGTTTCCCATTTCATCTCTTCACCTCTTTTTTGATCAACATTTTATTTGCATTACCTTCATTCATATTTCGGTCGTTTTGTAAATTTTATTTACATCGTGTTTTGGTCAGCTTTGGTGTCTATTCATTGGTACCTTTGGTGCTCGACCTCTCAATCTTTCATTTCTTTCTCTTTCAACACACGCACCCGAGAAATTTTCATTCCCTTTATCCATTCAATTACCAATTCCTACCCCCGGTTTGCGCCCTTTCTGTGCAGCGCCCAGTTCAGGCCAGCCCGCTCGACCGACCTTTCACCCATTTATTTGCTCATTCCGCTGTCCCCACAACTGTTCGTTTCCATAATATCTGCGCTCATCGCATCTGTCCATCTGGCCCACCTTCGTTTGTTCGTTCGTACGTACGTTGGCCGGTTTTGGCCTTTTCCAACGCAGTTCCGCTCAGTCAATGCACGCTGCCCGGCGTTGCTGTCGAGCGGCATTGCTGACGTTGTTATTGCTACTTGTTGTTTCAGTTATTGTTATTGTTGTTGTTGTGTTATTTATAGCTACCACAATGTGCTAGATTTGAGTGAAATTCTACCATAGTCAGCGCTCTCGCCCACAACAACAATGCCCGCCCGCCATCGCCATTTGACTCTTTAGCAGTTGTTGGTTTTTTGCGCTTTGAATTTATTGACTTTTGCCAGGTCATGTTTTGCATTCCGACACACAGACAACGCAGCCATTTCTCCCCATCGCCGCTGCGGCACATGTGGCCACATTCACACACTTACACACATTCATACACATACATAAATAGCAGCGCGTTTGTGTGTGTGTGTGCGTATTTTAGTATTTTTAAATTTGCACAAGAGGGCGCGGCATGCAAAGAATTCGGCTGCTGCAGTGTGCCGCGTCGTTGTTGTTGTCGTGGCGTTGTTGATGCTCACTTGTTGATTTGCCACTTTGTGCTGTATGTGTGTGTGTGTGATTGTTGGTATGCTTTAAAGTTAGTTGTTAGTAGTATTGTAGTTGTTGTTGGTGTTTGCATGGAATAACAGCAGCACACTGCCGCAGAGATTTCTCTTCACATTTTATAAATAACACGCACGCACACAATACTCACACACACACACACACACACACGCACGCAAATCGGTGGAATATTCACTCAATGCCATTGCAGTAAAAGTTTATTTTTAACTTTGATTCCACAGCTGCGAGGATTTGCATATAAACACGCCAGCTTTGTGCCGACTGGCTGCACACTCGATACGCTCGCCACAGGCCCCCAGCTGTCGCTGCCCCCCTCCCCTCCAGCGCTTCTCTTGCTCCCATTTGACGCCTTTTGGACCTCTGTGCAGCTGCCGAATTTCCAATTGGCGCGTCCTGCCCGACACCAATTACTCAATACCTGCTAAATAGCCCCCCCCCCCCCCCCCCCCCCCCAAGTCCCCACCTCACCCCGCCCGCTGCACACTTTCACAATTGACCGCACACGGCTGTCATTCGTAATTGATGCAAATTTCTGTCAGTTCAACTGACAGCCGGCAGTCAGAGATGGCCAGAGATTTCTTAGAAATTGGAAGCTTTGGCATTTTTCTTAGCATTTCGGTTTTGTTCTAAAGCAAAATCAACATTTTGTTGGTTTGTTTTTTTGCATTCGATTTTGTTGTTGTTGCTATTGTTTTTGTGTTAGGACAATGGTATTGAAAAGTTTTTGTTGCCGCCACTGTACACTAAAGTTTCATGCATTTCGTTTGGACTGAAAAGTTTTCCATTGTTTAGCTTAAGTCTGCTTTAATCAAAGTTTTGCCCAAACATAAAAATCGAAATCAGAATAAAATACTGTCGTACTTAATATTTGTTTTAGTTGACAATTTGTTGAGGTGAAAGTTTTGCACAGCATTTTGTGTTGGCAGATCCTTGAAGTGAATTAATGGCTGCGTGTGGATACAAAAAACATAAAATCCATAGCTGTTGAAATTTATGACAAACGCAGCAGCTGACGTTGCAGTCGGTGGTGCGTTCGAGTAACCGAATCGAAAGTAATTCAAATATTAAAACTAATGGTTTTGGTGTTGAGTTAAAAAATTTGGTAGGTTTGTGTAGAATAGAAGGAATGTTTGTTCTGAGTTACGCGAATGCTTTGGGCTGTCTAAATGTTAAAAAAATGGGTTTTATAAAATGAGAACACATCATAAGATTATGATTCTTATCAGAACTAAGTTAAGTAGCTAAACAGGGCAAAAGTTCATTATGCTATCATGAAATGGTCTAAACCTCAAGAACCAAGCAATATCTTCTTCACTAAGGCACTTAAAATAGGCGGAACAGGGTACAATGGATACAATGGACACTCCCAACAAGATATAATAAAGGCTGCATGAGCCTCGGAGTGGAAGCGAGATCATCTCAGCCTAAGCTAAACCATCTAAAATATTCAAAATATAAGTCTGCTTTTTATCTGAAGCATAAATTTTAATTTGAAGAAAGTAATAGGTTGAAAAAATTATTGGTACCATTGAATAAAGGACTTCAGTAAGTAAGGACTGAAGTAGTCAAGAAAAAAGTATTTGTAATATAAAAGAATTGAAAGCACTTTTACTTAGTAAACTGAAAAGTATTTAGGAAAGAAGGTAACTTTTCCCACAGATTAACGAACAATAAACCTCGATGGTTTAAATCTTAAGAACGTAGAGGCTTCTTCATGATTACGGCGGGTCCAAAACAGTTCTTGTTAGAACTGACTAAACCAGGTTTCAACTTTATCGGCCATCAAAAGGTGTAAAGCTGAGAATGAAGTGGAATCTCTTTCATAAAAGACCCGTCAAACTTCAGAGCGAAAGTGAAAAAAGGGAGAGATACGGTCTTAATATTTCCTCCTTTCAAAGAGAGTAGCATTCCCTATGTTTCGACTGTCTTCGAGTAGCGTTCCTCATGTTTGATACGAACAAAGATCTACAACTTGGTTTTTGAAAGCGACAAAGAAGACTATGGACCGGACAGACCTCATGCATGCATGCAGTGAAAAAAAATAGAGATATACGCTCTTAATATTTCCTCCTTTCAAAGAGAGTAGCGTTCCCCATGTTTCGACTGTCTTCGACATTTGTAAAACGATCAAAGATCTTGATTTGAAACCGACGAAGGCGACAATGAACCGGACAGGCCTCAGAGAGGAAGTGAAAAGAGAGAGAGAGATACGCTTATTATATTTCCTCCGCTCAAAGAGAGTAGCGTTCCTCATGTTTCGACGCTCTAAATTGACCTGAAAGCGAAAGTGAAAAAATGAGAGATACGCTCTTAATATTTCCTCCTTTCAAAGAGAGTAGCGGTCCCCATGTTTCGACTGTGTTCATTTGTAATACGAGCGAAGATCTGCAGTTGCAAAGATCTACACTGGGCCGGACAGGCCTCAGGGCGGAAGTGAAAGAGAGAGAGATGGTCTTTATATTTTGTCCGCTCAAAGAGAGTAGCGTTCCTCATGTTTCGACTATTTTAATTTGTAATACAAGCAAAGATCTACAACTTGGTTTTTGAAACTGACAAAAGCGACAATGGACGGGACATGCCTCAGGGCGGGAGTGAAAAAGAGAATAAGAAGCTTTAGACAGAGTAGCGTTCTTCATGTTTCGACGCTCTAAATGTTTAATACGAGCAAAGATCTACAACTTAGTTTTTGAGACCGACGAAGACCACAATGGACCGGACAGACCACACAGCAAAAGTGAAAAAGGGCCTCTGCCTCCGCTCAGAGAGAGTAGCGTTCTTCATGTTTCGACGCTCTAAATTGGTTGGTTCTTGAAACCGACGAAGACGACAATGGACCGGACAGGCCTCAGAGCGAAAAAGAGAGAGACGCTTCTTATATTTCCTCCGCTCGAAGAGACTAACGCTCCCCATGATTCGACGCTTTTGATTTGTAAACGAGCAAAGACCCACAACTTTGTTTCTGAAACCGACCGAATACATGCGAAGCCCATGGAGTCAGCCCGTAAGGACTTTGGAGACCACATTTTGATCTCCCACTATAAATTTTATCGTTGATTGTGGCTGTGCTGATAGCACGAATCGAAAAACTAATTTGAATTGAATCGACTTTGGCGCTTCGATCTCACTCACCATAATCCGTGGGCATGGCGCAGATGGGTTGGTGGTGGTGCGCGTGCTGCGGGCACATGCCGTCGTGCGGATGCGGCGCGATGTAATACTCCGTCGGATAGAAGTCGCCGGGATACTGAATGTAGAGCGGTGCCGGTGGTGGCGCCGCTGTCACCTGCACCGCGCTGCCCGCGCTGCCGCCACTGCCTGCGCTGCTGCCCGACGAGCCGCTGGGCGATACGCCCGGACCGCCGTTGCCTGCACCGCCCGCGCCTCCGCCGTGGCCGTTCTCCTGCGAATGTTGTTGGGAATGTTGCGATTGTTGTTGCGCGGCTGCGGTCACGCCGTGCGACGGCGGTGCCGGCGGTCCGTGGTGTGCATGTGGGTGCATGTGGGGCGGCGCGAGCGCTGCGGCCAGGTGTGCCTGATGCATGGCCGCCACCAGCGCCAGCTGCTGCTGCTGGTGCTGCTGCGGATGGTGCACGGCGCAGACGGGCGGCACTATTTGTGCGCCCTGCGGCGGTGTGGCCGTCTGCTGTAGCAGTGGCGGCGAAGCGGGCAGCGACGATGCCGAGCCGTCGGACGGCGAGTGTTGCTGCGGCGGCGGCGGCTGGTGCATGGCCATGGCGGGCATGGTGACGGCGGGTAACGGCTGTGGTTGGGGCTGCGGTGGCGGCGGATGGTGATGGGCATGGTGCGCATGTGGATGCGGCACGTGCGCGTACTGTGGCTGTTGTTGCTGCTGCTGCTGTGTTGGCTGCGGTGGTTGCTGTTGCTGTTGTTGTGGCACAACCATTACTATGCCGCCAGCAGTGCGCTGCTGCTGCTGCTGTTGTTGTGGATGCTGCTCGAAGGAGGAAGCGTTGCTATTCAGGCTGGAAGTTGACGACGATGTGGAGGACACATTGTTGCTAAGGTTGGTGCTGTTGGCGTTATTGTTGTTGCCAACGTTACTGTTGCCGCTGTTGTTGTGGTGGTGCTGTTGTTGTTGCTGTTGTTGGTGGTGATGGTGTTGGTGTTGGTGGTGTTGCTGCGTGTGGAGCGCGTGCTGGTGCTGGTGCTGTTCTTGTGCGGCAGAAACATTCAAACGGACCATACTACGGCGATTTGGCGCTTCTCGGACACGAACGTTGGCGAACACGAGCGTCTGGCTGTGGCAAACTGCTGGAGCGACTTGGCTGCTGTCGTTGCTGTGGGCGCTGCCTGAAGCAGTCGACTGTTAATAGCGATGTTCGTTCTGGTTACTGTTGCAGTTGGATGCAATTGACGCCGTCAACATTGTTGCAGCAACTTTGTTGCGCAGCGTCAAAGTGTCTCGTACTTTGAGTAGTTTCCTTTAGTGACTTTGTGTGTGTGTCGTCTGCGTTTGTGTGGGTTTATGAGATTGTTTATGCTTTTGGAGATTTTGTTTGAGTTGAAATTATTTGTATTCTTTGAATTTGTTATTAGTTTTGGTTTGGCTTAATTTCTCTATTGTGAAAAATAAATATCAGTTAAACTTGTTTCGGGCAGTTTTCGTTTGAGTAATTTTAGAATATCTGCAAAAGAAACGAAATTAAATAATGTGTAATTAGTATTGGAACTGCGCATCGTAAGAGTTGAATCGAGAAATGTGAACGATGGCTTGCGATTGTTGAGAGCGGTGCGTGGAGGTTAATTTTTGACATGTTTCAAATAAAACCTCGCATTAAGAGAGCACGTTTTTTGAGTAAAAAAAAAATATTTTTTGGTAATTTTTTTTACTATTTGTTTTTAATAATTTTAAAAATGTATTTTAAATGTTTTTTTCAATTGGAATTTTAATGGGCTGTAGAAAACGTAATGTAATGGATACAACTTGAATGCTAAAAAAATATTAATAAAGACTAGAAGATACGAATACAACTTACAACTAATCTACATTGGCCTTAAGTGGTTTTCTAAATACCAGATTTTATTATAAAATTTGTTCTTTCTCTAATTTTATTTAAGCATAAAAGTAGACATTTTGCAAAGACCATAGATTTGTTGGCATAAAACTAATTTTTAACACTAGAAAGACGGTTTTTCATTTTTAAATATCTTCAGTATTTCTATCAACTTTTGCTTTGATGACTTAAAATTTTGTATTGGGTTCTACAATTAGTTATACAATTTGGGTTCTACAATTGCAATTAGCCAAATCCGATGTGTACTTTTCGAGATATCAGCGGAGAACTGGCGGTCTTTCTAGTGTTAACTAGTTTAAAAATATTAAAATAATTTTAAGACTAATTTTAAAAACAACACTAAACAATTAATATGTTAAAATTTTTGTTTACATTATATAGGAATACTTAAAATTATGATTGTTACAATAGGACACTACGACTACGGCAAAGTTTTGTACGCAACTTTTAAGGCAAAGATGCATCATTTGAAACCATATTAGTCACTCAAAATTTTTGTAACATATTTTTGGGCCAGCTTGAACTGAACATTGAGCATTTTAAAGCTCCCTACTTAAGCTAAACAGATTTCAGTACAGCACAAGAAAGTGACGCATATCAAGTCATGAATACTTAAGATCATCAATTAAGTCTTGTCAAGGTTATCATTAATTTCAAATAGTTCAAACGCTACGCTTCGAATGCTTTAACAATTCATTGAACCCATATTAGAGTTGCTACAAATTGGGTCACAACATGAAGGCCTATCAGCTATTTTGTGTACAAGAAAACGAAGACGTAAAAAGAATTATGTACAAAATGTTGTTTTGCTTTTGAAAGATTCGCTTTGACTCAAAACAGAATGAAAACTGAAATATCAACAATAGTTGTCGAAGTTGTTTGCCTTCAAAATCTACAAACTTGTAGTTTATATTAGAAATCTCTACAGATTAGAAACCTCTTCTTGTTTGAAATCAACACATATGTGTTTTAAGCTGCTGATCTGAGTCTCTTAGACTATACTTATACATTTTCAGCTGTTGAGAGCCACCAAGCGGCTGATTGCTCTGAGCGACTTATTATGGATCATATTAAAAACCACTTTATGAAAGTTTGAGTATAAAAACAGTAATGAAGATTGCACTTATTTCACACAAATCTACTAAGCGTGCAATAAATACCAGAAAACGTATCTAAATGACGTCCTTTACCAAGAACAGACACTCTCAATAACCAAAAAGTTGCACACAAGAACCTAACGCTGATCCAAATGTAGATCTCCGTCCTTACATGGACCTTATCACGCACCAGTGGCGGATCCAGGGAGGTGTTTTGGGGGTTGAAACCCCCCCGAAATATGTGGATCGACTATAAAACTACATACAAATTAAAAGACATTTTATAAAATTTAAGGAATTACTTTTTAAAACCCCCCCCGAAATATTTTTCTGGATCCGCGCCTGTCACGCACATCAAAGCTTAGCCAACATGGCCAATGAATTACAAAGAAAATCCATTCCCAATTCCCTAAAATTTTAATCAACAATCACAGCATTGCATGCACAAACACAAAGATGCAACTAAAACCAGTCAGCTGTCGGTTAGCATTAACGTCATTTTGCGCAATTCTACAGCAAATCCCATATTTAAATTAAGTGCTTTTGCCTATTTTTAAACACTTTATGGCCACTGTTGTGGCACTTAAGTTTTACAGCCATCATAAAGCTTAAAATAGCACAAAAACGCTGCGTGCAAAGTTTCGCTTAAAGTGCGTAGCCGTTCGAGGTTAGTGAACTTTGATAAAAACGCGTTGCAGCGCTTTGCGTGGCTGCATTTTCATTAATATTACTTTAATATTTAAGCCAACAATAACAACAACAACAACATTAAGCTAAAAAAAATTACAGGCCATTGCAATCATTAAAAAAAAAACTGAAATTGCCACCAAATTGCTGCAGTAAAACATTGTTGAAATCGAAATAAAATGTTTGCATGGAATTTGTACAAAAGTAAAAATTTAAAAAAACTTAAATAAAAAAAAACCAATACCAACAACAATGACAACAAAGAGCGATTAAAAATAGAATAAAATAATGAAATAAATGAAAATGAAAACCGGCCTTTAAGCAGAGTGTCGGCATCGAATTTCACTGGCAACGCGGCAACGGCAACGGCGACGGCGGCGGCTTGCGTTGCATTGCGTTGCGTGCGGACGGATTGGCAAGGTGTCGCGGCATGGACTAATGAGCCAACGCAGCCAAATTAAAGCCGGCTTAAGACACCAATGGGGTTTCAGGCGAAATAACGCTCGACTGCCGCGGCGAGCGGATTGTTCGTTGTTTTATTTTGTGGTCGTTGCTGCTGTTGCTTTTGTGTAATATCGTTGTTGTTGAGGCTGAAATTTTTATCAACTTTAACGGCTTAATGACTGTGGCTGCAACAACAAAAATAACAACAACAACATTAAAGGGTTGAAACGGCCTGGCTTGAGCGCTGTCTGACTGCCACTTGCGGCAATAAATAATCACTTAATATGGAAAAGCGAAGCGAGGCAGCCGAAAGAGCTTAGTGCTGCAAACTGTTGGCAAAGAGTGGGAGGGGAGAGGGTAGGGAGGACAACGCCATTTTGTGCCGTAGAAGAGTGTTGCTGCACACATATTGAGCAGTTAAACTTGAGGTGCGTTGATGAGGTGCGAGTAGAAATACTTCTCGGGCGAATTATCTGGATTCAAAAACGAATGGGTGGATATACTTAAAAAGTTGTGTGGTGTCGGTTGAGTTGGGTTAGGTTAGGATCGTTTGGTCTCGACGCGTTAGAGGCGTCGAGAGAAGAATGGGATAAATTAAGTAAGGTTAGGATTGAAGTGTTGTATTAAAGTATTTCAATTGGAAGGACAGGTTGGGTTGGGTTAGATGAGGTTAGGTTAGAAGGTTAGGTTAAAAAGTTAGTCTGGGAAGTTAGGTTAGGTTAGGGTCGGTTTACCTCTACGTTAGCGGCGCTGCGAGAAGATTAGCATAAATTAAGTTAGGTTAGGAATTTTTGCTTTTGTAAGCGGCACTGAAACTATTGAAATGTTGCATTTAAGTATTTCAATTGCAAGGATACTTAATTTGCATTGCGTTAGGTGAGGTTAGTTTAGGAAGTAAGGCTTAAAGGTAAGCTCCGAAGGTAGGTAAGGTTTTATAGGTTAGGTTAGGTTCGTTTTATCTCTACACATTAGCGACTATTTAAGAAGATTACGACGAAGAAGACATTTTGCTTTTGCTAGCGGCACTCAAACTATTAAAATGTTGTATTGAAGTATTTTAATTGGAAGGATGAGTAGGTTAGGTTGGGTTAGGAGAGGTTAGGTTTAAAGGTTTGACTAAAAGATTCGGCTGAGAAGTTAGGTTAGGTTTCGTAGGTTAGGTTTGTTTTATCTCTACACTCTCAGTTGGAAAGTGAGGAAAGATTGGGTTAGTTTAATTTAGGTGAGAAGGTTAGGTTGGGTTAGGAGAGTTTAGGTTAAAAGGTTTGGCTAGAAGATTCGGCTAGGAAGTTTGCTTAGGTTTCGTAGGTTAGGTTTGTTTTATCTCGACACTCTCAGTTGGAAAGGTGGGAAAGATTGGGTTAGTTTAATTTAGGTGAGAAGGTTAGGTTGGGTTAGGAGAGTTTAGGTTAAAATGTTTGGCTAAACGATTCGGCTGGGAAGTTTGCTTAGGTTTCGTATGTTAGGTTTGTTTTATCTCTACACTCTCAATTGGAAAGGTAGGAAAGATTGAGTTAGTTTATGTTAGGTGAGAAGTTTAGGTTGGGTTAGGTTTTAGGTTAAGTTAGCTAAGGTTCGTTTTGTTTTTACATTTAGCTGCTCTTCAAGAAAATTACAATAAATTTAGTTAGGTTAGGATTTTTTACTTTTGCTTTGCTAGAGGCGCTCAAACTACTGAAGTGTTGCATTTTAGAATTTGAATTAGAAAGTTTACTTAGGGTTAGGATATGTTTTTTTCTTACTTCTTATTATTATTTCTTCACTGAATTTGCAAAGTTGAATAAAATAAGATTAGATAAGGTCATGTCAGGTCAGGTCAGGTTTGTTTAAGTTAGGTTTGATTTGGTTAGGTAAAGACCAGACAATGTATGGTAATGTGAGGTAATGTAGAATAAAGCAAGGTTTGGTTATGTTAGGTTAGGTTTCAGTCGATTTGGTTTGAATCAACAAATCCTAGGTTAGGTAAGGATAGGAGGTTATGTTATTATAAGATGGGTTACGTTATGCTCGAGAAAATAACATTAATTTAATTCCGAATTTATGTAATTTGTACGAGAGAAGAGATGAGAAGGGAATGGGATGAGGTGGTTACAGAGAAAAAATATTTATTTTTTTTAGAGAAGTTGGTTTAACTTATACATCGAAGTTCTAACACAGCAAGTTCTTCAATAAAATATCTGACAATGACTCTTATGACCTTTAACTGCGAATAAAAAAAAAACCTTTGATGTGCTGAACTTAAGACTAGATTAGGTACAAAAAATTGAGCACCAGCTACCTGAGACAGTGAATTCATTACTGAACGTAGCTTTGTTATTGAAAGAGGCGGGAATTTTTTACATTTTTTCTTCTTCTTTTCATAGCGTTTGCTTCTTGCATGTATGAGAGCAGGACTCTCGGTCATAAAATTTTAACAACTTTTCTCTGTATGCTCTTTTTATGAGATTTAAAATTTTGTTAAAAACAAACAATAAAACATCAGAAAACTTTTGAGAGATCGGAAAAGTATTTCAAAGGTTTTTGGCTACTTGAAATCATACAACAAAGTCCCTTAAAAAACTTTTCAATACATTGAAATGCATTTCCACAGTGCTAAAAGTAATTTGGTTATCGTTTACCGAATGCTTGGTTAGTTGCTACAAAGCACATCCGCGTTAGGAAACGAAGAGTTTGCGCTCAATGGACAACTCAATGACATAAGCAAACAATAAAAAAAAAATCAACAAATTGTAACCATATTATAACAACAACAATAGTAATAACTACGCACATGAATACCAACAATAACAACACCGACAACAATGGTGCAAATATGCGCATCGGGAGGAAATGACAACTTTGACAATTCCAATTTAATTTATGACAAGCAGTTTAATCATTGTTGTTGGTGTTGTTGTCAATTGTTGTAGCGCGTTACATTTATGCTCCGACGCCAACCGAATGCTATCAGTTTTGAAGAAACGGAAAAACGTCAAATAATAAATACTCACAAGTGTGAGCGAAATTGCAAGTGTGTGGGTGTGTTTGTGTTTGTGTTGGTGTGTGTGTGTGTGTAGGTGCGTTAGATAGAAAGAAAAAAAACTAACTGACAACTAATGGAAGAACATAATGGAAAAGCAACAGCGGTGCGGCAAAGAGGGGGAATGTAGAACAAGGGGCAGGAGGAAGGGCGGCTTGTGGACGCCATGTGCGAAATAGTAGACAAAATCGATTCGTAAATAAGTAAAAATAAAAGCCATCGAAGACAAAAGAAACAACTTGAAATGGCACAAAGAGTGCAAATGCAAGAAACATGGCATGGACAAACAACTACAAAACGTGCAGACAAAAATGTAACTGAAGTAGCTCGACTACGACACACTGATTGGAATTGCTGGTCTGTGGCGCGCGGACGGCGACGGCGAGTGTGCGAGTGGGAAACGGCAAAGGGGCGTTGGGCACGAGGGTGTCTAAAAGGTGGTTAATGGGGTTTTGTCTTAACGAGACTTTATGTAGTCAATGCATAGACACACACACACACATACGTTAGCACACACTTGTATGTGTAGACATGTGTGTGTGCTTGGTGCTTATTTTATTGTGGCACCCAGGCGCTGTCCTTCTCCCACCTGTCGGCAGCAACGCGAACACGAATGGTGCAAGTGCAAACGATTTGCTGCATGCCGACACATGCGACACCGTTAATTGTCATTCATAAATATCATTTCGCCACACATTGTCGCCTACAATGTGTTTAATTTGATTTTTGTCTACAGGTGGCAACGTTGCTAGACCAATTAACCCTAAGCTGCACAACAAATGGCGCACAAATTAATACATTTGGAACAGCAGCAACGTAATTAGTCGAAAGCTAAATGTTGTATAACTGAAATAAAACTAAATCAGAGTTGCAGTGACCACAAAGATATTTCTTCAGCAATTAACCCAAGCAACATTTTGCTTTGGCACATCAAAAAATACAAATCTTATGGGTATTTATTTGTATATATGTACATATATTTGTACATACAGCACCGTTCCAGTCCATTTGCATACGTTTCGTCAACACTCTATCAACCTTACCGGCCATTTGTCTTTTCTGTGTTAATATTTAGCGGCAACTTTGTTGACACTTTACTGCGTTGACACTTTACGCAGTCTGCTGTCTAGACAGTTGTGCCTTATGTCGCGTCAGAATGGTCTATCAACAAAAACAACAAAAAAAAAACAATAATGCATTCTGTCTACACTTAAACCCACTTGAAGCTGTCTGCAGTTCATTTCGTGAAATTTAAGAGGGCTTAGAAGGTGTTAATTTAATGCCGTTAATTACTGTTTGGCCTAATCGCTGGCTTTGGCACTTGACGCGTCTGCTACTTTATTGAAACTGGCAGTGTTCGTACTTGAAACTAAGATTTACGACACAAACTCGCATTTAACTCAAACTCCAACGACGACAACACAGAACTTCTCACACCTGAGAACAGTAAAGTTTAATTCTACTATTAGCGTTTTTCCCTTTTGATTAATTCACAGAGAATGCCAAATCAAAAGAGATATAGAGATTTGATTGTTTTCTAGTAGTTTGTGATATTTTGCAGTTAACTTATTGTCAGCGCTCGTAAACTGTTGCACCTGTTGCAGTTAGCGCTGACGTTTACCATTCGGACCTCACTTTAAAGTCTTCAGAGACATTTGTACAGCTTGCTTTCATTGTGAATGATTAGAGTGAAATACTTTTTGTAAGGAATTTCGACGCCTCAAAAGGCTCGAATCAACTGTCTCACAGGAGTTTCCTAGCTCTTACAATAACTGAATAGCATAAAAAAATGAAGCTTTAGATCTTCATGGAAGAATCTTTAAGTCAGCCGTAATGTAAACATTTACTTTCTTTATAAAAAGTAACACATTTAAAAATATTTTTAAATTAATTAGCTGCAAATGCAAATCGAAGGTGCTTGCTCAAAACTCTCATATAAAATATTAAATTTAAATTAAGAAGAAATTTGATGATTCGAGGAATTTTATTCTGTACTTTTTTATTTGTTTTATTTATTTTATTATTTATTTATTTTATTTATATCTTTATTAGTAAAATAACAAATAAGAATGAATAAATAATATTTAATATTTAAGTTAATTCATTAATTAATTTAAAATGAAATTTAAATTAAATATTAAATATTATTTTAATATTATTATTTTAATTAAAATTAAATTGATTTAACTTAAATATTAAATATTATTTGTTAATTGTTAAATATAAAATCAAATATTAAATATTATTTTAATATTGTTATTTTAATTTAAATTTAATTGATTTAATTTAAATATTAAATATTAATTGTTAATTGTTATTTGTTATTTTACTAGTAAAGAAATAAATAATGAAATACAAGAAAATAAATAAATAAAAAAGTAAAGAATAAAAGTCCTTGAATTGTCAAATTTCTACCCGCCCTGTTTCGTAGTCTGCCTCAGTTTCATATAATTCAACTGTTTTGTTTGCTTTTTGTCACAAAAATATGAACTAAGAAAGCCGAAACTTTAGTCAATGAACAATGATTTCCGAACAAAGAAGACATTTATTATTTGGGCCCAAGTATTGAGATCTAGAACTCATGTTCATGGATTGAATTCATAGACCCAAAAGACAAAGATGTGGAAGACATTTATTATTCGAAAAAACTGAACTGAGATCTAAAACTCATTTTCAGTAGTGAACCCCATCGATTAAATTCTTAAACCCAAAAAAACATTTGTAAAGCGTTTATTTGCTTCTTATCACAAAAATATGAACTAAGGAATCTCTAAGGAAACTCCAATCACTGAATTAGTGATCCAAAGCATTTGAGAAACCAACCTTTATAGTGATTTCTGGATGAGGAAGACATTATAATATTATTCGCAAAAGCCATTCAAATTATTAGTTTGAGCCCAAAAAACTGGTTGGTTAGTTATACAACTCTTTCCGGTTAATATTGTTATGGGTTAACCCTCTCGGTGATCTAATCTTTATAGCCACTCGAAGAGTTTAAAGAAGGCAAAAAGCAAACCCAACGTGCATTTCACTATGTCTTCAAAGTAGAGAAGTAGAGGGTATTACTCCTACGAAGGTCATTGTTTCATCAAATATTAGGCATTATTTTGGAATCAATTAAATCTTAGGTAATCGATTTTGATTGTTTTTGAAAATAACATTTGGGAACCCCGCACTTGAATTTAGCTCATTTTATAGGCAGATTCCTTATGAAGGTTAGGTTAGGTTGTAGTGGCTGCCTCTGTATGAGACACACTTAGGCCTCTATATGGGCCCATTGTGATACCACGAATTGTACCCGTTTGAAATGTGTATACAACACTGTTTTTTTCAACATGTATTACACAGATTTCAAACGGATAGGAGAACGGAGGGATTCCTTATGAAACTAAATATTCAACAATTATTTTTAGTACTTTTTTTCTTTATCAGGAACTAGACGTAAGGTATCACAGTACCTTTTTGTGGAAGGTTTCATAAGATGTAAAATTTAGGAAACCGATGATGAAAGATGAATTTGTGAATTTTTGGCTTGAATCAGTTGAGCACAATTTATCGATCTATTTGAAAACGAAGCGGAGCGGATTCAGAAAAATATTTTGGGTGGGTTTCAAAAAGTAATTCTTTAATATTCATAAATGTTTATGTATATTCCTTTTAATTTGTATGTAGTTTTAAAGTCCATCCTAATATTCCCCGAATCCGCCACTGATTGCATTGAAACTTGATGTGGCATTCAAATTTGGAATAATTAAATTTTACACATCGTTGTTTTCACTATTTTCTGATTATTCCAATAGTAAATCTCGCCTCATCGATTGCTTATGGCACTGCTACTGTCCGCGAATAAAACACACACACACACACACACTTTAAGACGCCATTAAAACGCTGTCGCCTTGAACGCATTCCCCGAACGCACAGCTGCCTGATTTTTTACAACTTTCCCAATGCATAAAATCGACACCCTGCGGTGACCCTAATTTATGTGCTCGCCACAAAATGCGCATCCTTAAACGGGCTCCACATGCCGCTACCCCTTCGCCCCTGTTCGCCTGTTTGCCTGTTCACCCCCCGGCACTAAGCAGTCCAATCAGAGCGATAGCTCGAAAAGCGTGTAACATGCAAGTAAACGCGACGACATTAAAACTTGTTTGCGTGCGAATTTTACGGCACAGTTGCGAGCAATACAGCAGACGATTCTCGCATTGGGACTTTCGCAATTGCATCCAGTCGAGCGGATTATGCCGTTCGATGTGTCGGCAGCGCACTTTATGGCCAACTAGTAAAAATATACATCGTTTTTTATACAAATGTGTGTGTGTGCGTGTGTGTGTGTGTGTGTGTGATTATGTGCATGTTGTAGCGTTCACGCGCCGGCAATTGGGCTGTAAAAAACGGATACTTGTATTTTGCGAGCGATGCTTTTTTTTATGGCATTGCTGACATTTTGAGCGGTAAATCAATTTGAAACGGACATCAAACGGGAGTGCAACTGTGCAGTGCATTTACAACGTGCATTGTCGTTTCCATGCGCTGTCAACTCGCCGGTATTCGGCAGTTGTGTAATGCGAAAACTTTGCTGAAGGTCACAGCTTTATGATGCAACACTGGTGCGCCACCAAGCACATTACCGCATACAAAGACTGCACCGCGAGCGGGTGCGGTGCAGTCAATGGGGGAGGGGCGCATAGTTTGGCATGGGCCAAATTGCGTGAATTATGCGATAAAATAGTGAAAGTTTTCAATTTTTTTGCGCAAAAAAATTATGGACGACATGTGCAGGCTGTCAGCTGCAGTGCTTACATTGCGGTAAATGTGAAATTTGAAAAGAGAAAAGTAGTAAAAAAATTAGTAGTGTAATGAGTAGGTAAATGTAAAACATTTTGAAAGTTTTCAAGATTTTTTTTTTACAAGTAGTAAAAAAAATAAGTATTGTTGTATTGTTCGTCTCTCCGGTGCTGGGCAAGCCAACATTTAAAAACTTCAAGGCAATAGCGAAGTGCTCTGTAAACTCGCTACTCGCCTTCATTAATCTCTCGAACTGGATATAGAGGCTATATAGTCCAGAAGACAGCACACCAACATACCTTTTAGTATCTACCGGGAATAGTGGCAACCAAACGACGCCTATGCGCTAATAGGATGACGCAACATTGCCACTGGAACCATCCAACCATGGTTGGTATATAAACTTATATATAATTGCAAACATATATTGACGTATAAAATTATATACAAGTATCTATAAACCTATGTTTGTATCATCAGATATTTTAAATTTTTTGACCAAGTGGCTATGGAGCTTCAAAACTAATGTTGTTAAGTTTGACTATTTGAAAGATAACCTTTTTAGAAAAAGGACTTTGGACTGCAGGTTCGGTGAGTTTATATGACAACACAATTTATAATATATTTTTTTTATTTTTTTAATATCCAACTTGGCTTTTTTTAGTTCTCGGGAGGAAGAATAATGTTCTGCCGTGGAGATATTTTTCAGACAAGTTCCTCATCGTTCTGGTGCAGAAGGGATCAGTGTTAGACAAGAGACTTTGGACTGCGGGTTTTATAAGTTTAGATCACAACACATTTTCAAATATTTTTATTTTATGTTTTAAGTACCTAACTTGGCTTTTTTAATACTCGGATGGAACAAGACATATTTTTCTGTCCTGGAGATATGTTCAAGACAAGTTTCTCAGCGTTCTGGTGCAGAAGGGACCAGTTTTAGAAAATAGACTTAGGACTGCGGGTTCGGTAAGTTTAGATGACAACACATTTTCAAATATTTTTATTTTTTTTAAAGCCACTAACTTTGCTGTGTTTAGTTCTGGGAAGGAAGAAGAAATATCTTAATGTTCTGTCGTTGAGATATTTTCAAGACAAGTTTCTCAGCGTTCTGGTGCAGAAGGGACACAATTTTTAATATTTTTTTTTTTATTTTTTAAGTACCTAACTTTGCGTTTTTTAGTTCTCCGAAGGAGGAGGAGATAATGCTCTGTGGTGGAGTTTTTTTTCCAGACAAGTTCCTCATCGTTCTGGTGCTATGGGGACCAGTGCTCGAAAAGAGACTTTGGACTGCTGGTTCGGTGAGTTTAGATGGCAACTTCCAATATTTTTATTTTATTTTTTAAGTACCTAACTTTACTGTTTCTAGTTTTCGGAAGGAAGAAGACATAATGTTCTATCGTTCAGATATTTTCAAGACAAGTTTCTCTGCGTTCTGGTGCAGAAGGGATCAGTGTTAGAAAAGAGACTTTGGACTGCGGGTGTTGGATGACAACACATTTTCAAATATTTTTATTTTATTTTTTAAGTACCTAACTTGGGTTTTTGGATGGAAGAAGAAGTAATGTTCTGCAGTGGAGAAATTTTGAAAATAAGTTTCTCAGCGTTCTGGTGCTATGGGTACCAGTGTTAGAAAAGAGACTGCGGGTTTGGTATATTTAGATGACCAATAATTATATTTTTTGTTATTTTTTAAGTACCCAACTTTGCTGTTTTTAATTCTCGGCAGGAAGAAGAGATAATGTGAAAATATTTTCAAGTTAAGGTCCTCATCGTTTTGTTGCTGTAGGGATCAGTGTGAGGCAGCACTGACAGAGTGCATTACTCCTCTTGAAATGCCTCTCGCATTAGTTTTCTAGTTCTTACAATAACTGAAAAGCAATAAAAACCATGTTTAGATCTTCATGGCAGAATATTCAAGTTGAGTTTGTTTTGACCCGCGTGTTGCTCATGTGTTGACCCAACTCTATTCCAACTCTATTCCAACGCCAATTAGAAGATCTTAAAAGCTTTTAAAGCGAATAATTTTGAAGTCTTATACAATTTTTTGGTATTATTATTTAATTATTTCTACCTGTTTGTTGAAGAATATTCACAACCCGTGCATTTCTGATTGGCTGACCGAATGAGGCCACAACTATTCTATTCTTGTGCCGATTAGAAGACACAGACTTTTATTTTCTACCTAAAAAAACTTGAACAGCACAGCACATTTCATACAATCATTTATTTCTTTATTTCAACATTTTTTTTCATAATTCCACTCATATCAACAACTAAGAATCATTTAAAAAAAGAGGTGCAACAAAATGTTAAACGTTATTGAAAGCGGAAATACTTTGCTACACGTTCGAGTTAATTAAAAACCCAGCTACAACAACAAAAAAAACACACACAAATTGAAAGAGTGAAGCAAGTGAAAGTGAAAGACAGAACATTCAAAACAATAATTAAAAAAAAAAAACAGAAAACATTGGGACAGATAGCGAAATGGCGGCACAAACACATGTCGGCACTTGTAATGAAGCGAAGAAAATGTCTACAGCACGAAATGAATGTAACTATGCAACGTGTGAAAAGTGACAACGAAACGCAATTGAAAGCGTAAAGTGTCGAGCGCGACTCGTTATCGCACGTTCGTTGTCGAGTAGCAATTCAGATTTGTTGTACAGTGTTGTTGGTAAATTGCAGCGTAGTAGGGGCGGGTGGCCCGGAGGGTGGGAGAGGCGGGCGGCGATTTATGAATTAAACCAAGCATCACAACATTGCGACAATCACAACAACAACAACAACAATTGTAGTAATAATAACAACAACTAGTATACTAAATAAAATATGAAATAACAACGCAAGCAACAATAACAATGAAAAATTTAATAACAACACAAAATAACACGCGCTGCCAGTGTGTTCACGCATACAGTTGCAAACAAGCATAAACACACTCACACACACACACATACATAAACGCTTTAAAGCGCTTGCAGCACCTATAGGTGGCATGTAGGGCCACTCACACACACACACACACACACACACACACACACACACACACACACACACACACACACACACACACACACATATACACTAACACAATCTGACACATTTAAGTAAA
Organism: Melieria crassipennis; assembly: GCA_963668005.1. NCBI lineage: Eukaryota > Metazoa > Arthropoda > Insecta > Diptera > Ulidiidae > Melieria > Melieria crassipennis. The sequence continues at coordinate 13,460,359 of OY764961.1, forward strand.
TAAACATAAATACGCAGCGCTTTGCCGCATGCCGTCGCACAGCGTTAAATATGAATATGCAGATACAAAATGTGGCCATAAATGAGTGAATGACTGAATGAATGAATGAATGAATGGGTCGTAATGGATTTTCACAGCTGAAAATGAGCGCGTAGTGCGCGTGCATGGCACCGCCACCGCCATTGCGCCGTTCAGTTCGCGCCCTGCGCGCCCAGTTCCACTTTTTCGCACAAACACATACACACTTTTTCAGTGGGCATGTGTGCGTGCGTGCGTGTAGCGCTCCGCTGATGTTGAGGAATTTTTGTGAGTTCTTCTTTCGTTTTGTATTCAATTTTAAGTGAAATTGCGTTGATGTTGGGCAGTTGAAAAGTCTAAGTGTTAGGAGTTGGGGAGCGGGGAGAAGGGGCAGGGTCACCCCTTGGAATGGAATGTGTGTGTAGCGCCAGAGTTCAGCAACATGTTGTGCGCATTTTTGTTCAAGTGGACGTGAATTTTGAAGCGCCAAAAAGGTGTGAAGCTTGCACTCATCGTCTGCTAAGTGTGTGTGTGTGTGTGTGTGAGTCCTTAACGCATTTTTTGAATTTTGTATTTTTCTGCATACTATATTTTTCTTTCTTGTGTATTTCTATGCCAATTATAATAATTTCAAACATCAGATTTATTTTAATATAGGAATAATATAAAAATAAATTCAATTTAATAAAAAATAAAAAAATTTTTTGATTTCATTATCCAGAAGAATAAAATATCTGGGAAATGTTCTGACCATAGAGCCCTGTCTTCGTCGATTTTCGTTGCCATTTTGAAAAAGATGTGGCTCCATCTCAACTGTGAGACTTCAAGTTCATTCCAATATAAAATTTCATAAATTTGTAATTGTTAAAGTCAGAATGAAAATGATGCCAAGGACTCCAGGGTTTCGTTCTTTGCTACTGTCTGGCCATCACAAGACTTCGACTTATTTACTTAGGAGCCTCGTTCTTTTCTGGGTTAGAAGAGGTTCCCAATCATGAAATTAAGTCGCTGTTGAACTTCGCTAGGAACAACCACATTCTCACCGATAACTCTTACTCTCATCTCAACTCTAGATCAGCCAGTTCGATGGTATCGCTAGAGACCCAACAGGGTCTATACGTGACCAACTTGGGCAGCCAGCTTACCTAACCTCACTTAGAGTCAGAAATGTCTGCTAAAGGGTTCTAGGAAGGTCTTACCATCTTACTGGCTGGCTGGCCAAAGCTATTAGCTTCTAACTCTCAAGAAGAACCTTCAATGAGAGTCTGAAGTTGTGGTATCTCAAGTTCGTTTATTATGCAATTATAGACCCGACCAGGAAACGGTTCAGACCGCCTTAACCAAGCCTAGGGTTTTTGACCGACTGACTTTTATGACTGCCGTATTAGACTTTTTAATTTTTTATAGAAGAGACTTTGCCACTTCCCAGGACTCAGATTTTCTTTTTACAATTTTAAAGTTAAAATTTTTTAAATTTCTACTTATTTTTTCATCAGCTACACTTACGTATCAGCACCAAAGTGTTGAAAGCGAAAGCTCAAAAATTTCGCCAATGCAAACTTACGTCAAATTCGCACCGACTCCCACAAGTGCAGTGATTATTAATGTTGTTGTTGTAGCGGTTGCATGCAGTCAATGCGGAAATGTTGCGCTTACAAATTTCATGCAACTACAACAACAACAACAACAACAATTGCAATTGGTATGCAAACAAAAACAAAACAAATAAACAAAACAAAACAAACAAACAACAGAAATTGACGAACAGCAAAGAAAACTAAAAACTGACAACAACAAAAAACAATGCAAGAAGTAATTAAAGCTTATGCAATAATTATTCAAGTTTTTTCTCTTGGAAATTTGTAATTCAAAGTAATCGTATTGCAACAGCAAAAATTCCAAACGCCGCAGTAATTAAGCGCAACGCTCAGTGCTTGCGGCTTGTGAACGAAACGTCTGCGCGCAACAATAACAATGCATCAAGCAGCAATGCAGCAAGATGTCGCCAATAGCAACGGCACCAAAACAACACCAACAACAACAACAATTCTAGTAGCAACAACAAGCCGTCTTATGCAATTAACTTGGTTAGTCAATGGACGGCGTCGGCTTCGGCGTTGGCGTCGGCCGCCAACAGCAGAAAACGGCAAATCATACAAAACCCAATGAAAACCACTCATTACAACAATAATAATAACAACAACAACAACAACGACAACGGCGTTTAGCACTGACTGAAAGCGGTGTAATTACGGCAACGATGTGGCCGAATGCCTGCAACAGTTTGAGGTTAGTGCGAAACGAAGGCTTCGAAGGGCGCCGATGCCGATGCGTAAAGCGGTAAAATTCCATCAGTCAATTTGAATATGAAAGCGTCCACAGGCGCACACACACACACACACCATACACGCACCGGTCTTTAAAACCGAAATGACGAGTGAAAAGCTGCAATCAAGCGGCCGCTGCTCATTATTTCAGCCGCTTGCCGCATCGGCCCCGTCAGCGCAGCTTTGAATGCGCTATTCGATTAGCCCGCCGCCAGTCGCACTGAAAATAGGACAGCGCCTATAAGCGGCATCAGACACACACACACACGCACACAAAACTAACAATTTATTTGTGTTTGAGTGAGTGAGTGTGTGTGTGTGTGTGGTGAGACCGTTGAGGCGTGCCGGCACTGTGCGGAAAATGGCGATTTTCTACTAAATGCGCTTCATTGTTACTGTTGTTGTTATTTGTTGTATTTGTTGTTATCTATTATTTCACTGTTGTTGTGGTTTTTTCACAAGCTGCAATTTCCAGAGCTAATGTTGGCCATTTGTTGCTTTGCTATTAACGGTAAGTAGGTAAATGTTAGAAAATACCGTTATGAAAAGAAAACAACAACAACAACGACTGCACTACTGCATGCAACATTGCAACATATCAAAAATGGGCAAAAACCATAACAGCGACGACAGTCGGCCATAAACTGTCGATGCACTTCGGCTGGGCGTGCAATGAAAGGGATAAATATGTGTGATGGTGTTGACGGTGTTGGTGATTTCGTTGGTGTTCATGGTATCGGTGTTGTTGCTGTAGGCAGTGCGACTAGTGACGGTGAGCAAAATTGCATTGGGCTCTTAGTGGAATTGGCAGTAACAATTTTCGAGCTGCTTGCATTTCATATAAGTATTTTGTTGTTGTTGTTGTTGTTGTTTTTGTTGTATTAGTAGTGCATTTTATTCATTGCACAATGCTACTTCAGCGCATACACACACGCACATATTTATATATATATGTGTGTTCGCCACATGTTGGGGGATTCTTAAATGTTGGCGAGCAAATTTTCGAACGTAGCGAAAGTTTCATTGGTTCCTGAGTACTTAAGGTATCATGGCACGTTAGAAAGGGCAATTTTTAATGATTTACAAAATTATTTATTTTTCAGCTCCTTTATTGTCAATCTTTTTGAAACAAATTACAATATATTGAAAGTTTAAGGAACACAAAAAAATCGCGTAGAAAAAAAAACACATCCTCCATTGCGGACACTTAATCTCCGAATTGGCTAATGTGAAACAAACAAAGATTCATAATTATTAAGCTTTCGGACACAGGAATTCACCAGAAAAATAAAAAAAAAACGCTAAAAATATATTAAAAGGATAGGAGCTTTATGAAAGAAAGTGTCAAAAATTGACTGCGTTTTTCACCTTTTTCCCCACAAAAAGTATCTACTTTAAATTAAAAATTGTTCTTCAATATTGTGGTGGATTCTTGTAAAAAATAAGTTAATAAAAAGAACTAAAAAAATTTTTCTAAAATCGGTCGAGCCAATCCGGAGATTAAGTGTCCGCAATGGAGGATGTGTTTTTTTTCTATGCTATATGCTAAAAAAAAAAATATTTTTTTTGTGTTCCTTACACCTTCAATATATTGTAATTTGTTTCAAAAAGATTGATAATAAAGGAGCTGAAAAATAAATAATTTTGTAAATCATTAAAAATTATAAAATGATTTATATAAATTCTCCTCCTCCCAGCAGAAAACACTGAACTTCTAATATTAAAATTGCCTATAAAAAAGCTTCGAATTTCCTATTCAGAATCGTTCCTATAGTTTCTTTTCATTGTACATATGTAACTAAATTTTCACATATCCCCAAACATAAATTGGGAACCACTGCCTGCATAGGGCACTTGTTAATGCATTTCAGCCCGTCTACGCCAGCGAGTATGAATTTTATGCGCCGGCATTTTTCAATAGTTGTGGCAGTTGTGTGAGTATTGGTTCATTTGTTGTTGGCCATTTTACTTGCATAATGCGTAACGTCTCAATTATTCGCCATTACCAGTTGCAATCGTTCGTGTGGCTTTCTCCCAGCCGAAGCGCATCGCTGAATACGTTCGCCAGTTTTATGACATTATTTTGTGGCAAGTCTGCTCTGTCCGAGCTGGCGGACGAAACCAATGAATGTCGTTTAGGAAAATTGTTTTCGAAATTATTTTATGGTTTAGTGCAATGCACAAAAGGGAAATTGTTGTATTTAAATATATGAAAATGTGCATTTAGTGACGTGCCGTTAAGCTGACAAACGGTGCTGCACGCTTGGCAGCACAGCGACGAAGGTGCGCAGTGCAACGAATGCTAAGTGCGAGTCAATCGATGCGGTAAATATTGGATATGGAAAGTTCTAGTCAGCAGCGGTTAGTTTGAGGTATAAGGAAATTGAATACGAGAGAAGCAGATATGGAACTTTGTTTTGATTTAGAGCAATTTATGAAAAGATATATAGAGGCTTCGGATATTCGACATACCGATGAATTGTGTCTTGCTGACGCTGATGCTGATACTGATTGTGTCTGTCTCACTTGTTTGTCTCTCACTTCTCCGCCTAATTTACCTAACGAACTCACAGTAAACTCAGTGGCCCAGTGGTTTAACGTTTACTGCGCCAAAAAACTCAAGTTTTCTGCTTTGCTAAGCTTTATTACGAAGTCAAATTGATTCATAAATTTATACAGAAAGAGGACATTTCAAAACGGTTCAAAAGATATGAAAGAATCCACAACAGATTCAGTGGTTTAGTGACTAAGTGTTCACTGCTCCGAAAAAGTTAGGTTATCGCGTTTGATAAGCTTTACAATGAAGATAAATTGATTCATGAACTGCTACAGGAAAAGGACTTTTCAAAACTTTTCTAACGATATAAAGGAATCCAAAGTAGGCTCCGTGATTTAGTGATTCAGTGTTTACTGCTCCGAAAAAGTTGAGTTATTGGCTTTGCTAAGCTTCACAATAAAGAAAAATTGATTCATGACCTGATGCGGATAGAAGTCTATTCAAAACTTTTCCCAAGATATAAAAGAACTGAGACTGGGGTCAGTCACTTATTGGTTCAGTGATTGTTGCGCTGAAAAAGTCAAGTTACCGGCTTTTTTAAGCTTCACCATGAAGTTTTGATTCATTTGATTCATGAACTGGTGCAGAAAGAAAACTTTTCAAAACTGTTCAAATGATATCAAAGAATTCACAACAGACTCAGTAACTCAGTGATTTAATGTTACTGTGCCAAAAAAGTCAAAATTTTGGCTTTGCTTGGCTTCATCACGAAGTCAAATTGATTCATGGACTGATTCAGAGAAAGGAACGTTTTACAACTTTTTCAAAGATATAAAAAAACTCAAACTAGGTCCAGTGACTTAATTGTTTAATGTTTAGGGTGCCGAAAAAGTCAAGTCATCGGCTTTGCTAAGCTTTAGTTCAATTGATTCATGGACTGATGCAAAAAAATTACTTTCAAAACTGTTCAAAAGATATAAAAGAACTCAGAATAGATTCACTGACGCAGTGGTTTAATGTTTACTGCGCCGGAAAAGTAACGATTATAGGTTTTCGAAGCTTCATCACAAAGTCAGATTGATTCATGAAATGATTTAAAAAAAAGGACTATTTAAAACTTTTCCAAAGATATGAACGAACTCAAATTAGTCTCATTGATCGCTGCGCTGAAAAAGTCGAGTCACGAAGTCAAGTTGATTCAGGGACTGATGCAAAACAGGACTTTTCGAAACACTTCCATGAGATAAGTATCGCAGGTTCAAAGAATAACTAAATCAACACCAAATAAGGAAAATCTATTCTTCTATACTCAAGTGCCATTTTAGAAAAATGTAATTTATTTTTCAATTATTTTTACTGCCATGGACTTTTTATATTTTCCAGTGCTGTAATGTTTCCTGTATAAAGAAGTGGGCACTTGTTGACATTATTTATTAGCACAAACCGCAGCCGACCAGCAGCAGTCACAAAGTGTCAACGGTAGCAACAAGTTGTGCAAAAAAATTGCGCACAGTGGGCAGCAAAATTCACATAAATCAATTAAATGCAATCAATTTCAGAGCATGGAAAGTGTGTGTAGGTGACGGAAGGTAAGCAAAAGGGGACAAAACATGCTAATGGATATTTTTTGTAAAAGAAGAAATAAGCGTCATTAATGCGAGAAAAACCTGCTAATGACAGCAAAATGGAAATGGCGACCTTGAAACTGTTAATTATAAACTTGTTTTTAACTGTCTATGAAGATGGGTTTAGTGAGTGTGTTAAGGGGAAAGGGAGTGCGCTAAGGGTTACAAATTAGTGTGGCACATTTCATTTTTTAATTTTCTAAATGTTGCTGAAATTAATTATAAATTATAAAGAAATTAGAAAAAAGTCTACAACAGTATGGAAGGAAATATTAACCCATATCGGCCCAATGTTCGATTAATCGAACAGTAAATTTTAGCATTTTCCAAAAATTTTTTTGGGCTGTTCTTTAACTTTAAACGCGAACTTTTTGCATGATATGATGGTATGATGTATTTTGTATAATACGAAATAAATATATCCATTTCTCACGCCCCTTTCCTGTTGTAAGAATTCCCCAAACAAAAGGTAATTTTTGACATAATTTTAAAAGTATCGAAAAACATTAAAAACCATAATATTTAAAAAAGTAATTATTGCAGCCGCCGTGGCTCAGTTGGTTAGTGCGTTGGACCGCGAGTCGCAGGCAGCAACCTCAGGTTCAAATACTGCCTGTAATAACACCTAAAAAAATAACGGGAAAACTCGTTTTCTCTTTCGGTGGCTGTCCTCTCAGCTGGAAATGGCAAACCTCTGAGAGTAAAAATTGCTTATGAAAAAGCTCCCAACCTGCCGTTCGGAACCGGCATTAAACTGTAGGTCCCTTCAACCCGCGTACAAATTCACACGCACAACACGGGTAGTTGTGGGAAGCTAGGCCTTAGTCTCGCGTAAGCGGGCTGTCGTGCCAGTCAATTAATTAAATTAATTAATTATGCAGTCTTGTTACAAATTGATCAAACTCTTAAAAACATATTTACACTTTTCGCATAAAACCAATATTATAGTCAGAATATATATTTACAGTCAGGTGTTCGATTAATCGAACGCTGGGCGCTAGTTACTACTTCTTTTATATTCGAATCAAACGATTTTATTTGAAATATCTTTGTCGCAGCAACAGTTTCAAAGTGAACATTGAACGACCACGATGATTTTCAATTTGACTACCGTAATAAGATTTTGATTTGTCGTTGGCAGGACAACAGCGAAGTCACGGTTGCAACGAACTTCGACCAAATCTTACCAACAGTACCTACAAAAAGATGGAAGTAACCGAAAACAGATGCTGGGAAAATTGTTGCACCTGGTCGCTTTGTCAACTATAACCAAACGCAACTGTTGAAAAACGATAGCAGATGGATGGATGGGGTAGATTTTGATAATGCTACGCAGAACTATTATATTGCTATTCGATCTAAGAAGTGGTATTGACCATTATTTATATCTGTTTTAAATTCAGCCATTGTTAACGCATGGAAACTTGACTGCTTCAATCGTCATCATAAGAAAAATATTCTTTCTCAAAAAGACTTTCGGGCGGAGGTTGCTTACTCCCTCATAATGACCCGGATGAAGGAGAATCAGCTAGTGATAGCGCCGAAGGGAGTTTATTTGAGGTTCAATCAGGGTTTTCAAAGAAGGTTCAACCAAAACACCTTCCCCCCGAACAAAGCGGCAACATCTTATTATAACAGAAAACAATAAGAAATGGAGATGCAAGGCTTGCCATAAACCTATTTCGTATTTATGTAAGAGATGTAACGTTGCACTTCACACTCATTGTTTTGAACCATATCATTTAGAAAAAAATATGGAATAAACTGTGAATTTATAGTACTGGTCAATGGTCAGTTATTTATTTAGTATCCACTCAATGCATACATCAATCATTAAAAAAAATGCCAAGTGGTGCCCAGCGTTCGATTAATCGAACACCAAATATCTCGAAAACTAAAAATCAGAAAAATTTTTTTACCCCAAATTTGAATTCTCCGACCTCATTTAACGCTAAAAAATAATGTTTCATTTGAATATTGACAAAAAAATTTTCTCTGGGCCGATATGGGTTAAGTTCAAAAGAGCAAAATGTTGCATGCTTTTGGAAAATGTGTAAACGAATGAAGAGCCAAGAGCTGGCAACATATTTGCGACAAACTTTTTGTATTAATTTCCTATCTGTTGTTGAGTGTAAAAACTGCTAGAAAAAACTGAAAAATTAATTCTTTTCTTTACTGCAAACCAATGAAAAAAATCTTAAAAAATAAGCAAACGCTTAATCTGAAATTACATCTGTTATAGTTGTTGCGATTGCGGGATTATGAAAAAAATTTAACCCATTCAATTTAAAATCCGTCACTGAGAGAACTGAAAAATTGGACAATTTCACGAATGCTTCAAGTAAAAAAAAATAAAATAAAACTCCGCCGGAATTGTTCCTGGGGTGATGGCACTGCCACCAAAAAATTCAGCGAAACTCAAGAAATAAAAAGTGCACAGAATTGCAGCAGCAGAACGTTGGTGGAATTTATTTTCACCACCCAAAAACAAACACACACAAACTTTGTGAAAAAGTGCTTCGAAAAATCCTTTGCAGTTATGTAAATTAAATACAATAAAGTGGCAACACTGTCACAGGCAAGTGGTGCAACTGGGCGCACACTGGCGCGAGTTGTCGTGCTGCAGCAATTTATCATTGCTGCAAGCAGCTGAACGGTGTTGCGCGGCGGCTGCGTTGGCCGAGCTGCCAGTTGCAACTGTTGGCCTCTGTCGTTGTTGTTTTTGTTGTTGATATAGTTGTTGCTTTGTTATTTGTTGCATAAAAAACATGAATTTGCGAATTTATTGCAATGGCAGCGAGCAGCATTGTTGCATGCAGCCATTGCAATTGCCACGTTGGGCCACTGTGAGTGTGTGTGTGTGTGTGTGCGTGCTAGTCCAATGTTAAATGGCAAATGTTTGGCTGCATGTGTTTGTGTATGTTTGTGTGTGTAGTTTGGCATTTCATAAATTTCGAGCATCATCAAAATTACACATACAAATCGGACGCGCGTGTAAATTATAGTCAAATTTATGTTGAGCATAAAATTTGCATAAAGCACGCCTGACACTGTCGCCATGCAGCAAGTGGCCATAAAGTGCAAATAAAGCACAGCGCGGCGGCAATGAGACGTGGTTGTAAGTGGCGAACGAGTGCAGCATTGTTGTGCATACGACCAGAACATTTGGTCACAGCGTGTGGCGGAACTGCGCAGGAACTATGCAAAATCGTGTGGCTGTCTGAGCGGCAGAACGTGTCGTCTGAGAAAACGATTGTCGTATGTGCTATTGAATTCAATGGAACATACGACATTTGTTTTCTGCAGCGACGAATTGTTGTGAAAATGTTGCAGCAATGCTGCCGAAAATTGCTTGTTCCGTAGATAAGACTTTGTTTTTTATGTTTTGTGAAAATAATTAAAATTGATTAATAATTGCGGCTTTTTGGTGGCGCATAACCGAGAGACTGTCTAGCTGGAAGATGAACTGAAGAATGGATGGAATATTTGTTAGTAGTGTCAGAAATCCCTTTTTTGTTCCATATTTCAAAAAATTAGTCAACCAGAGGTTGTCGTAGTTGTTGACCTTTCTTCTGTGCAGTACATCCATTGTTAACTCGAGCTGTTCTCAATCTTCTGTATGAATGTTTAGCTCAAAGATGAGGTTATGTCCGGATTTCTGCTGCCTAAAAACACTGTCCTCTTTATCATATCTTATATGAAAAGAATCAATCGATCAGAGGTCTATCGTCGTCTTCGACCTCCGTTCTGTGGACTACATCCATTGTCAACTCGAGCTTTTCTCATTCTACTGTATGGATGTTCTGTATGGATGTTCTGTATGAATGTTCTGTATAAATGTTCTGTATGAATGTTCTGTATGAATGTTCTGTATGAAAGATGAAGTCAGGATTCCTGCTGCCCGCCCTCCCAGATCACTTAAATGGGCTCCTTATCGTTTCTTATATGAAAAGATTTAGTCTTTCAGAGGTCTGGTATAATAATAATAATTTAAATAATTGACTGGCACGACAGCCCGCTTACGCGAGACTAAGGCCTAGCTTCCCGCAACCACCCGTGTTGTGCGTGTGAATTTGTACACGGGTTGGAGGGACCTACAGTTTTATGCCGGTTCCGAACGGCAGGTTGGGAGCTTTTTCATAAGCAATTTTTACTCTCAGAGGTTTGCCATTTCCAGCTGAGAGGACAGCCACCGAAAGAGAAAACGAGTTTTCCCGTTATTTTTTTTAGGTGTTATTACAGACAGAGAGGTCTGGTATAGTCATCAATATCCCTCCTTATGATCCCATCTTATGATCTCTCCTTATCCACTCTCAACTCGAGTAGGTCTTTGTGCTTAATGATCCACAACTCATTCTCCTATATGGATGTTTAGTTCAAAGATGAACCAATGAATTTAATGATGAAATACGTTTAAGAATGAATAATGAATGATGTTTAAAAATTTAGATACTTTTTGTTGGTTCACAAATTTTAATCGCTCAAAGATTTAAATTTGGTGTCAGCCTTGATGAAATATCTTTCACTATCTAACTTTTGGTTAGTTGACAAATTTAGTCACTCAAAGATCTAAGAGTGGTATCAGACTTACAGCTGAGCAGATCATAAGTTTACTGATGCCACCTGGCACTTTGTAGATTAGTAGACTAGAAGAGTTGGAGAAAAGCATGAAATGAAAGGCAGAGACAAACTTAGTAATGGACTATTGCGTTCAGACTGCAGAACCTTCATGTTCTGAGTTTGAGAGATAGTGAAAGTTGCAAAGTGTACAAGGAACATGAACCTTTGTGGACATTATTACATGCCTTCTGCTTCTGCTCTCGATTGGCAATCTTGGGATGCATAAGTTTTGCCAAAAGCTGATTTCCACTAAATCTTGTATCGCTAAGGACCCAATAAGGATCTATGTTTGTCCTTTCATAGCCAGCCAGTTACTCCCATCTACCTTAGTCACCTTACCCAGCAGTAGCGCACGCAGGATTTTATTTTGCGAGCATTTGCGTACAACTTTTGAATCGAATACCATTCGAAACCATATTTTGTACGAGCAATGTTTTTGTTAGGGCCACTACTACCCACTCTTACCAACATTTCACTCTCTCTCTCTCTCTCTCCCTCACTCCACGCACACACCTACACACTCTGCTTCACATTCAATTGCTGCATTTTCCGCTCACCTTTCAACTTTCAACTTTGTACGACGCCGAGGCAACCAAAGTTATTTTCAACCGAATTTCGTTTTTTCCTCCACACCGATTTTAATAAAATTCAAGTTTTTAACAAAATTGATGCCAGTCGTAATATTTTGCTTTAATTAAATTTTAAACCAGCCCCCTGGAACTTCCCAGAACACGTTGCAACAAAATCAAAAACTTCAACGCCAACTTTTGCCCAACGAACGAACAAAACGCATTGGTTGGCTGTGTTGCGGCGCTTTGCATAAAAAATGTTTATTTATTAAGCAGATCTACTTTTTAGTAGCCGCCGCACACAAGTAAAAGCAAATATGGCGCGCATGTGTGTTTGTGTGTGTGTGTGTATGTGTGTGTTCGAGCGCAATAAACAATGCGCGCCAAACTTTATAGACCATCGTCTAAAAAAAACATGTTCATATTTTTATCATAAAAGAGCAAAAAACTAAACTATAAAAATTACGAAATGCAATTTTTACCGTTACGCCATTTTGGCTCGCTTCATTTTCACAGCCACTTTCCATGCCGTGTCGATCAATTTTTTTTTTTTTGCAATTAAAAACAACGCGCATGGTCTGCATGAAAATAAAAATCCAAAGACAATAAACTAATAAAGTTTTTGCGTTATTAGTTTTTCCAGACCGGCAATGCCGTTTCGATGCTGGCAATTAAGAGGAGGCAGGCGAATTTGCAGCAACTTCATGCAGTGAAAAAGAAAAACAAAAGTTTGTTGTTGTTGTTTTAATTGGCAATGTTTGAATTGTGAATTTTTTTTGTTGTGGTACATTTTTGGAATATTTAAATTTGTTGAAGTTGTCATTTGCAGTGCGTCAGCATTTCACAGCATAAAAGTTCAATAGAGTAAAAACCTGGATAATTGGGCTATTAAGGCACAGCGCGCTAAAAGTTAGTAGAAATAGTTTGAAAGTGTTGTTGGAAAATTGTTCAGCATTCAGCATTTTCAGCAATATTTAGAAGTTGGTAGAGAACAGACAGTTTTGCTCTTCCAACTGAAAAATGTTTGTAGAATTTTAGAAGATTTAAGTTGTTACTTTTGGCATGGCATCATATCGTTTCAAAAATAGAAGAAATTACTTTAATTCTGTCAAAAAGTTTCTCTGTTGCCTTAACCCAACAACAACCCTCAACTCATTCTCGAATTCATGAAATCATTTGTTGCAGCTCAAGTTTGCAGATTTCCTGGAGCAGCAACGATTTCCTGAAATTTTCTTGAAACTGAAGTTTCAAACGATTGTGTGGTATTATTATGCATTATTTTTTTAAACCATTTTCCAACATTTTTTTATTTGCTATACAAAAAAGAAGCCGTCATTCTACCTGGTACACCCATTTGCTATGTTAACTATTTTACAGCTAAATTAATTTAATTTAAAATGTGCTCTCATGCTTTGAATTTTTTGAAGTATTTTTAATTTTTTTTTTTCATATTGTGTTTTTAATTTATACAAATGTCATATGATATATTTTGTAGTAAAGACAACAAAAGTGAAATAATAGAGGAACATGTACTGAGAGTTAACTTGTAAAATAAATTTATGGCATGCAATAGTTTCAATACATGATTTTATTACATGTGTCAGCAATTTATGGTAGGTAAAATGAATTAACAAATGCAATATTTTTGTATTTACGGGCTGTTTTAAATCAGACGTTGTGAAGTTAAAATTTCTTCCCATCTGACAGTTTCAATGTTAAAAAATATTGCATACAATATTGCAGGGATACAATTATTGCATGCAATTATAATTTTTTGTCAAGCATGGAGTGTGAATTTATTTATAAATTTATTAATTTGGCCGAAAAATGCTTTAAAAAAAAATATCGCATGCAATATTTTCTTAAATGAGCTTTTTATGTGTCAAAAAGTTAATATAACTTGTTTTGCAGTAATTAGAAAAATTGTACTTTATTTATTTTTAAATGTTGCATGCAACATTTTTTACCGATAATAAAAAAATATCTCATTTTGTTTCATTTATTTAAAAGAATCAATACAACTTTTTACGCGTAAATCAGATTTTTTTCTGCATAGCTATTGCATGCAATTTCTTGCAATATTTGAGCTATTTCCTTGTATGACACTACGGAATAAACAGCATCCAGTTAGTACTAACATATGTTTTGGGTAATACATAGGTATAAGGTGTCCCCTTCAAACTACACGATTTCATTTTTGTGACAATTGTTTTCTATGCAAGTGGCAGCTTTGACATGTGACAGCTGCCGTCTACCATTGTTCCAATTATTAGAAATGAAACGCTACAGAAAAGAGAAACTCGTTATCATCGTAAAAACAATTAATCTTTGGGAACAACTCTTTTCCCCAAATTGTACCAAATCCCTATGTTAATTAATCACCACGACTGTGACATTTCCAGTTCATTTACAGAAAATGTTTAATATAAAATCAAATTTGTTAATGAATTTATGACAGTAATATTAATTTTATCTGTTTTAACATGCAGAAAATTTCACAACAGATATTCTTCATACAAAACTTGCACTCAATTCTTCAGTCTCATGAAAATTATTGCATGCAATATTACATTTTTTCCAGCAACATTCAATGTTTCTAAGAAAACTATTGTATAATATATCAAAATTATTTTCATCAAAATTATTGCATGCAATATTTTCAAATTTTTAATTGATATTTACTATTTCTAAGAATTGTGTTGCAATTTCTTAACCTTAAGAACTCAATTTCCAGTATATTATGGAAATTATTGCATGCAATATTTTGAATTTTTAAATTGATATTTAATATTTCCAAGAATTACGTTCGATTTTATAACCGCCAGTGATTGCTGCATTTAACAACAATATTCAATATTTCTAAGAAAACTATTGCAGTTAAAACTCAATACAATATCGGGTTTTTCATCAAAATTATTGCATGCAATATTTTCTAATTTTTAATATAATTGATATTTACTATTTCTAAGAATTGTGTTGCAACTTAAGAACTCAAATTCCAGTATTTTATGGAAATTATTGCATGCAATATTTTGAATTTTTAAATTGTTATTTAATATTTCCAACAATTACGTTCGATTTTATAACCGCCAGTGATTGCTGCATTTAATGAAATCACAATTTATTACTTTGGAAACGACTGATAAAATAAATAAAATAAAATTGTGTCACTCAAAAAAGACATAAACCATTAATCCAAGTTTCGCAAATTTCTGCCAAAATAGCACAAAGAGTGAGAAAGTCGCATATTCTACTAAACTTTCAGGACCAAAGTTTAAATGTTAACAATTTCTCTAGCATGCAACAAAAGCAGCAAACCAAATGCTGATAACACGGTTGATAGATCAAACAAATCATTGTCGAGCATGTCGCGCACGAATCTCAGCGCAGGACGGTGGCTCGGGGGAAATTCGTGGCGGCATTTTGTGATTTACAATGTCGCGAAAGCATCAAATCACAGCGACAGCAGTCAACCAGTCAGCCAGCGGCAAATATGAGATCGGCAAATCTGAGTTATTCTTTTCGAATTTGTCATAATTTAGCTTTATGGCTGCCATATTGCATGAGTAAAAATGCCGCCTTTCGCCGTTTCCGCTCATTCGTTCCACATTTTTCTTTGGTGGTGTGGTGCTTTCTATCACACACGCTCGCTTCCTGTCGATTTGGCTGTGCGTGTGTGTGTGTGTGTTTGCGGCTGGCGTCTTGGCTCATTTCGTTTGTCTTGACTTGACAACAGGCGAACGGAAATCGTTGCGCCCAGCTTTCAACTTTCCAAAAGGCAAAAACGTTACGCTGCCAAGAAAACGCCAACAAGCGCACAACCAAACACGTACACAAATTTTTGGTGTGCCTGCGTGTGTGTGTATTTGTTTATATGTTTGTGTGTGTGTGTGCTGCTAAGAAAATTGTGTGCCAAAAAAATGACAAAAAGCTGACAGCATACGCAGCGCGGCACAACGGAACGTGGAAAAGGAGGAGCAGCAAGCGAAACAAAAACGAAAAAGCCAAAAATGTAATGGCACTGGACAAGTGGCGGAGAGCGAGCGAAGACAACAAGGCGAAAAGGTCGACGTATCCTTTCCAGTTCAAAGCGCACACAAACGACTCACAACGAACTGCTGCTGCTGCTGCTGCTGGGTAACGCAGCCAGCAGTTTGATAGTTTTTGTGCGTCGCCCCAGTCGCTCAGTGTGTATTTGTGTGAGTATCGATTTAAGCAGCTCATTACAAGTTTTATAATATTCCTCACTACACGAACACATGCACGCACACACACACACACACACACACACATGGATAACTAGATAGATGTGTATGTGTAGATAGACATGTGAGGCGCACATTTCCATTTCCATACGCGCACACGCCTGCAATGGTAGCGTCGAACGGGGCGTATGCGTAACGCCGAATGGCAAAAACGTTGCAAAGTGTTTAGTTTTGATTAAATTATACAACCTTTGTCCTTGCGTGCTTTTTTCTTGGTGTTTTTCCTGGTGCTTTGTGTTTCTGTTGTTTTATACAGTTTAGCGTTCGAGTGAGTGATTTTATGGCTGCCTGGCCAGCCTCTACAATTCGCACACAAACATTAATATAAAATTTTTATGGCCGCCACTATATGTTTTTATTATTTCTATATAATATTTTTAATATTTTTTTTTTTACTTTTATCTATTTTATTTTACCCCCATTTTCGCTTTACGCTGTTGTCAAGTTGCGGTCGTTCGTTTCTTTTTGTTTGCTTTTTGTTACTTTGTTGCTGTTGGTGTTGTTTTTTGGTGTGTCTTGTCCATTATGGCCTCGACTACTCCTTTTGGCTGTCCATCTGTCTGCCTGTTTGTGTCTCTGTCAGCTTGCTGTGGCATAAAGCGTTAAATATTTTTCATATAACATAATTTATTGATATCTACGCGCGTTGCTTTTGCGTCCTCTTGACGCTGCCACAGTAATTTTCCAATGGCCAAAACTCTCCCCTCCACCCCCCAAAAAACACCCAACTCCAAAAAAAATGGTAACAGTTGTATTTATCTTGTCGCTGCGCAGCATTTGACGCTCGAGACGCTTGTCTGCCTGCCGGCTAAACGGTCTGCGCGCGTTGCGCTAAAATGCGCATAAATATTAAATGCGTATCAATGTGGCCAGTCGTTCGTTCCCCTCGGTGCCGTCATGCGTGCCAGCACTGTGCCGCCTGTGTCCATCCGGTCATTTGTTCTTCTACCCCCAAAAATTGTTGCCTTCATATATTTGGCGCTGAGATTTTTCTATGTGTGTGTGTGTGTGTGTATTATCAAGTGGACCCTGGCCCCTAGTCGTTCCATCGAATCCTAAGTTGCCTGCTCGTTTATTTGAGCATTTTTGGTTTGGTTAGTATTGTTGTTATTGTTGTTGTTGTTATGGTTACTGCTGTCATGCTCTTTGCAAGCGATGATTTAGTTTCCGAATGTTGCAGTAAATTTCATGCGCTTCATGCTTTCCGTTGTTGTTTTTTGTTGTTGTGGTTGTTGTTTTTGGTTTGTTTTTTTTTGCATTTCGGCGACAATTTGTGTGTTTGTATTTAAAGATAAATGACTTCATAAATTCGTTTTTGCCGCGCGCATAAAATGCAGCGATTTCGTCCAACAATTCAACCGATTTTTATTTGTGTTCCTTGTCATTGCAGCATGAAACGTTGCTGGCGGCTGTGGCGAATGTTGCAGCGCAGTCGACACTTTATGCTTTTGCCTTTTTTTTGCTTTATGCGGCTAATGAAAAAGCCGAGTAGCTAAAGTCATAAATTGAATTTCTCTGAAATTTTATATTTTAAGGATTTTTTTGTAGCATTTTGTTTGAAGTCAAGGAAGTTTTTAGTCGAAAAGCTTTAAAATAGAAAACGAAGCTTGTCACAAAAGTCTAAAGAGAAGTAAACAATGAACAATGATTTGAACAATGAGGTTTGAAAGTGTTTTCCCCGTTGCTGTAGTTTGGGGAGCAAAATTTGTAATGTGTTATAGAAGAACTTCAGTAAAAGGGATCCATACGTACTGATCACACAGATCTGAATTGTCTCTTCACTCTGCGAGTTACTCTCTCAGTTGCTGTAAGTTAATTTGTTCAGTTTATTAGAAGAAAAGGCGCCTAAGACTAGATCGTTATTCGACAAAGTGTTACAATGTGCATTAAATTAGGTTAGGAATATACGGAAGAAACTTTTCAAAAGTGAATGAGCGAAACTCTTGTCAAATAATGGAAAAAAGATGGAAATTAATCCCTGCTATATCACTACTAATATAATAAAAGCAACTTAGCGAGTTTACTGAAAGAAAACACAAAGACGTGTTACAAAATTCATTAAGTTAGGTTAGGTAAGGTACGAAGTGTTTATGGTTATTCCTCAGTGTGAGTACCATCTCTGATTGGCAGGAGGAAGTAGATTTTCTAAACGAGGTTTCTCTGTCAAAGACAAAGTAATGTCCTTGTTGAATCATTTTAATTCCCAGGTAACCTTTTAGCGGTTCGACAAGGCGCCACATTTTCTGACAAAGTCAAAATAATGTCCCTGTTGAATCATTCTGATTGCCAAACCAAAATTTAAGGGATTCAACAAAACGAAAAATTTTCTGACAAAGTTGTATCATTTAGTTTTTTATTTATATTTTTTATTTATTCTCCCTGGTGAAATTTAAGAGGTCAGAAAAATGTCACTTTCGTTCTTGAGTCGCTGCTAGTTACGTAGATAAGTATTTAAGTCAGATTGGGCACAGAAAGTGATCTACTTGCCGCTCGTGATCTTCTTCTTCCAAAGAGTTACAGCTTAGAATTACTGGAAAAACACTGCTGTCCCTTTCTCAGCAGCCAATAGAGCTGCATTTATTGGCAATGAATCTGTTCTGTCACTCCCATCGGCGGTTATCAATGCCACTGTAAACAAATGGGTCGTTTCATGATCGTTTCATGGGTCGAGAGTGGCTGCAGTTGGAATAAATTTATGACTCGAACACATTCAAGACGGCAGCGACACGGGCACACAACTTTAAGATCGCATCGACTTCGACTGTCGCCATGTAGTCAACTACGTGACTACAATGAAAGTGGCAGCCACGTCATCACAATCATATTTTTGAGCTGCTAAACACAAATTTTTAAGAGCGTCCGCACTCTCTTTACTAACTATTCGTTTATATTAACTTAATTTGTTTTAATTTTTTTAATATGAATTAATAAATTCAAATTTAATTTAATTTAATTTTTTTAGTTTTTAGGTTTACTTTTCTTATTAAAACAAATGAAAAAATAAAATAAACAAACAAAAATAAATAAATACAAATTTTTTTAACCAGTAAACTTTTACTGAAATACTAACAAATTTGTAATTGTTGTTCAAAGCACACCGAAACGGCAAGAAAAAAATCCATTAAAACTATCTGTTTTGAAGCAGTGAAGCGGCTTTGGTTTTGTCGCCTAAGACATAAAGAAAGTTTTAAGGTTGGCGACAGTCACAACGACATCTGTGTTCGGTGTTCGTGTAGCCGTGCTGTCGTCAAAATAATTGTTTCCATACAAACGTTTTGATTCTATATTTTTATAAATGCTTTCGTGTCGCTGTTGTCGTCTTTGGTTCGGGGCAATAAGCCTCCTGCTTCCCGTCAACTCAGATCAATGCTTGCAGTTTTTTCTGTCTCTCTGCAAGAGGGACCGCAGGCAATGAGTCGATCTAATAAAGGACCAGTTTCTATGTGCAAATAACTTGAAAAAAGTAGACATTTCTAAGAGTGCATGGTATTATGTCTGCGAGGAGGATGAAGTTTAAATATTTCACACTGATGTGTTAAGAAGCTCTTGGCTTGGTTGTTTCTTGTCTAATCAGATTTCTCCGGAAGCAAATGAACAGGGAACTTTAAGTCCCAGTACAGAGGATGTGTACGGCTGTTCCGACAACAAAAAGTCCATGAAGCATTTGTTTAAAAAATTCCACAAAATTGTATGCCAAGTCGTAAAAAATATTTACTTTAGAGCAAAGTAGCTATTCACCATCAGAACGTTTATTTTTTAATTTTATTGCTCATCTAATGGAAATGCATCTGTCTTCAGACGCCTATGAGTTTCTCCTTTGGTTTTCTATACTTCGTTGAACCACAACTTCAATTTTAGTTAGCATAATACTTGTAGAAAAATAAAAGACAAGTAAGATAAAGAATCTCAAATATAATGTGTACTCAGTCAAAAGGATTAATAGTGTCAGTGGAGTCATGTCGTCTGACATTCTATAGTCTCATTGAAGCGATTATGGATACAAAAATACAAATAAATATCTTGGCTTAACACCGAAAGCAACAACAGTAAATCAGAAAGCTTACAATGCTATTTTAACCATAAATATATTTTCGATTAGCGTCCGAATGCCAACTTAATGTACAAACTATTCCAAAGTGATTTCGCCCTGACTGACAATGCATGCCTGCTCTAAAATTCTTCAGCATTTGGCTCTAGGAAAGTGTCATCGCTAACTGCGTCTATTGTATAGTAAATATCTGCCTATAGTAATCGATCCGGCTCACTCCTTGCCAGAACGTGGCTAATGGTAAACAACGTATGGAAGAAACATTTGTTTGCATGAACTTTATGCTATTTACACACAAAAACAATCAAGAAATGGACACACAAAAAATAACGAAAATAAACAAAAAACCAAAAACAACAAAAAAGCACAAAATGGCTCATCATTGTCTCGGCAATGAACTGAAGGGGCAGCTTTATTTTGTCATAAATTCAAATCAAAGTCAAAATCAAAAGTCTGTCCATAATTTTGACAGCGCCGGCACGTTGTCACCAGCCAACTGGCCAACGCGCCAACAACAATGCTTCGTCACTTGGCCGCTTGCTGGTGCGGGGGACATCGATATTGTGCGACTCTCTCACTGTCGCTATGTCCTGCTGGTTGGCATGTTTGGGTGTGTGTGTGCGAGTGTACGTTTCTTTGCAGTGTGCGGTGCGTGTTTGACTTATCAGATTAATGTCTTCCAGCAAGACGTACAACAGCAGCAAAAACAACAACACAACAACTAAATAAAATCAAATAACTAATTAAGCGCTCTCAGCCACAGACACAAACCCAAACGCACACATATATTTTTATGTGTTTTACCATTTGCATGAAACGTCAACTGGCCCGCCGCCACGTCACATTGCCGTTGGCGTGTGTCAGTTTCGATAAAAATTTTTGCATAAATTTTCAATTTGTTTATAATCAAACTACACAAGTCCCGATAAGCAACAACAACAAAATTAGTAACACACAAATAAAACCTCGAATTCACAAAAAAACAACATTAAAAATACTAAAATAAAAAACCAACAACTTTGGCAAAAATCAAACAACGAATAGCCCCCAAAAAAATTTGATGTGTAGAAACGTGCGGCAACCTTAAATGTCACGTCCGCAGTGAAATGTTTGATGTTCATGGCAGCCCTGCGTTCGTCTCTTCTACCTAATCTAACACTGGAACTGGCGCTCCAGCAAACGACCAACGGCCAACGCCAACGCCTGATTTTTGCTGATATATTTCATATATTTTTTTTTGCGCTGCCATGGGTGTTGGTTTTGTTGTTGTTCTAAGTTGCTCGTCAATGTAGTTGTATTTCGCTTGTTTTTATGTAATTTTTTGTTGTTGTTGGTGTTGTTGTTAAAAGTCTTACTTTTCGCAGAAATCTTTGGAAGCGACGTGAAATTTGTTTAGATAAAAGCGAACAACGAACAGCGAGCAGCAAATAGCAATGAACGAAATGAAATGGGGGGAGCGTTAGTGGTGCGGGGCGGTGGAGCGGGGGTCTGCGCTGCGAATTGATACGTGGAAGTGGAAGCGAGAGCACACGTTGAGGTTAATGAAATAAAGCCGCAAGCGCAGGCTGTGCGCTTGGAATGCTCATAAAGCAACAGCAACAACAACAACAACACAATACTTAAAGCATGTGGATCGTGTGTGATGGCCAGCTGCGTTTACCGTTAGACACACTAATACCAGCCAATTGGCACTTTAGTGCAAATTCGACGCACAAACAGACGCAGCCGACATGAATGGACGGAACTGTGTTTGGTTGGAGAGTGGCTGGGCGAATGCCCTGCAGCTGTAGGGGTCAGTCTGTCTGTCTTCTTTTCTGGACCGCTGCGATCGCTGTATGAGAGTGTGTGTGTGTGTGTGTGTGATTGTGCCAAATTGCAAATGAAAGCAAACGGCAGCGAGGCAATGCTTCAAAAAACTAGTCGAAATAAATGCTAAGATTTTTGTTGACTTTCATTTCATTTGCTTGTTGTCTTCTCTTCATGCTGTGTTTTTTGTTTTTTTCATTTTTTTTATTTTTTTGTTTTTGCAAAACTTGCAAAATTTCCTTAATAGCGCGCCAGGCCAAACTAGAATAACATGAAATCTAACCGCTTATGATTATAAGCAAAAAAAGTACCCTATGGAAATACTTTTTAAAGTTGAGCGTCCTACTTGCCAATACTTACACACGCACACTTACACACACACACACATGGCAAAAGTGCACTTACAGCGTTTAATACACAGACCACAGCAACATGAGAACTGAATACAATACATTTATGCTTAAATTTTAATACACTGTAAAAATTTTCACAGCTCAGAGATTTTCTTTTACATTAAGCCAACATTTCTGTAAACTGTAAGAAATTTTGTTGAGAAATTTATTTAAAATTTTATAAAATAATGAAAAATTTTTTTGAGAATTTTATTTAAAATTTTATACAAATTTAAATTTTATAAAATAATTAAAAAATTATTTTAAATATTATAAAATAATTTAAGTGGCTGGAACGACTCAGTGATTTGAATTTTTTGAATGCTTAAATTTTAAAAAGTCTCACTGCTCACAAATTTTCTTATACATTGAGCCAACATTTCTGTACACTGACAAAGATTTTTGTCGAGAAAATTATTTTAACGCTTTCGACCCCAAAAGTTGCCTGAGAGCAACTTCAGCTATTTGTCATCTTATAAGCTATAAACTACGATTGATTTATGGGTTTAATTTAAGTAGACACCAACAAATAAATATTTTTAGAAGTGAGTTCAAAGCAAACTACAAACAATTTACTGCTATCCCCAAAATAATTTCCAATAATTTGCAGCGATATCAGGGAAAGTTTGTGTTCTAATTGAAGTCTACGAATTGGGCGCGTTTAATCAAAACCCTGTTTTTTTTAATAATGGTTAAATAAAATCAAAAGGTGATAATTTTGTATTTTTCCATAAATATTGAATAATTTTTCTGTAATTAAAAAAATATTGATAAAAAAATTTATTTACCCAGTTTTAAGCTAAAATTGTTCAAAAGTAAACTAGATCTAGAACTCTAAGAAAGAGGCGTGGCGACTTCAAATGTCCTGTGCACACTTCTTAGTCAAGTGTTTCATGATTTAAATACCAAAAAGTAATATCGAGACACAGGGTAAAATTCGGGGTCAAAAGGGTTACATTTTATAAAATTATTAAAAAATGATTTAAAATTTTATAAAATAATTTAGGTATATTTGATGTTGCTGGAATGAATCAGTTATTTGTATTTCAATAACAAAAAAATTATATAGAAATTTATAAAAATATATACGGATATAAAAAGCTATTTACAAGATGGATGCCACAATTGACAACAAGTTGACAGTGATTTCTGAGCTTTTTGTCGAGTCAGCGACCAGGTCAATGATTTTTGGAGAGCTGGAGAGTTCTTCTTCAAAAAATTGTGCAAATTTAAGGCATTTAGAAAGCACGCTCGGAAGCAACGCTGATACGTAGCCGATTAAGTTGATAGCAGCGCCAAAAAAGAAATGGTTTTGTCGACTTTCTGGGTTTTACATTGAGATAGTAACCAGATCGAAGTTTTTCTAAAAAGCTGGAGCCTTTTACTAAAAAAATTGTGCAAATTTAAGACAGCAACTTCTTCTTGTTTAGAAGGCATGTATAGATTAGGCTGGTCAACTGTCACTTGACAACTTCAAAGGAGTTCCAAACGAATTTCTTTTGCTTTTTCGTAAATTTTAGCAAAATATGGATTCATTACAACGCTTCAGAGACCAAGCAACAGTCGAGACAGTGGACTTCTTAGTTGACAATTCAAGTCGAAGAAGTTGACGGCAACTAAGTCTGTCTGACAACAAAATTTTCTGGGTGTCATTCACATCGATTACCCATCGAAATGGGCAAACAACTGCTGGCAATTTTCGTAAGCTCTGACAAACTCATACAAGCAAATATTTTTTCTCAGTGTAACTTTGGCTTAGCCAAAATTGAAGAAAGACAAACACAAAAGCGGCTGAGCTTATTTAACCCCCGCAGCGCAATGCGAGCTTTGCTTAAGACCGAATTCTGTCAGTTTGGTATTTCAAGTGTAAAGCACAAAAACAACAACAAATACAACACAACAACAACGTATATAGTCGAACTAGCACATGCAAAGCGTAATTCTAGTTGTTGTAGTTGATTTTTTTTCAACCATGTACTGCATGTCATTGCTGTGGTTGTTGTTGTTATTGTTATTGTTATTATTGTTGTTGTATTAGTTTTTGTTGAATTTTTGCGCACTAAACATTTTCGCTGCGAGCGCCGTTACTCGTCCGGGGGTTTCTATTATTGCTACGCTATTGTTTTTGTTTTGAGTTAAGTTGCCGTTGTTGTTGTTGCTTTTTTTTTACTCTCATAGCTTAGCTAAGCGGTATGTATGAATGTATTTTATTGCGAATGGGCGGAGGTGAAAGGGGAAAGCTTTTGATTATTCCATGTGTGTGTGTGTGTGTATGTGTGGGTGGCTACTTTGTTGCTTCCTTTTTTAATTTGTGCCAGCCTGAGGCAGAAGCGCCGCTTTGTGCGGGTGCTGCCGCTGCCGTTGTTGTTGTTGCTGGTGGCCGTGGTGGCACCGGTGCCGCTTTTGTTGGCGCAGTGCGAAACGTTCGCGTGGCAAAGTTAGCCATGTCAATGGCCTTCTGATGTTTTTTTTGCGCTTTGGCTTTACGCTTCTTAGTTTATTTTTTTTTTTTGTTTTTGGCTTTATTATTACTATTATGGTGTTTGTTGTTGTTGCTGCGGTTGCGGTTGTGGTTGCGGTTGTGGTTGCTGTCTAATTCGACAACGCGCCCATTAAATTTTTGTCAACAACACGCACGTATTCGCACTTTGAGCGTGTTCCATAGTGCTTTTTGTTGTTGTAGTTGGCATCATTTGCCACTTGCTCGCACTGTTCCGGCCGAAGTTTGAATTTAAATTGCTCGCATTTGCAATTATTTCGGTTTGGTAATTATAGCAGATCAATTTGAGTTCGAAAAGATTTGAATGAGTGGCGGGCAGAAATCAAATAAAATCATTTCGGTGCCGCTTTGAATGGGTGAAATTTTTGCTGGTAAGTAAATTTTTTGCACAGTAAGTAAATAGAAATGGGAGCAGAATAATATTTTTTTTTCGGATATTTAATGTTTTGCAAGGGGCGAACGTGAGCTCAGTAAATCTCCAGCATGCCTAATGAACAGCACAGCATATGACAGACAGAAAGAATATGAAATGCCAGTTTATTTATAGTTAAGTGATTTTAAATCCGATATTTTCGCATTCGCTTTCGTGCTACATATTTTAATATTTGCTGTCAATTAATTTTTCATTTTTTCAGTGAGACTTTGCCGATGCTAATTTAAAAAGCTTCTGGTCCTGGGGCATATAATGGCCCTAACAGTCCTAACTGGCCATTGGACTAGTTATTACTTGGGCAGACACGCCCAGTGACTGAGGCTCTCCTTCAACGAATACTGCCGCAACTCCGCTCAGCAAAGAAGGAAGAGAACGCAGGGGCCTCTTATGGGCTAAAGAAGATTTCTTCACCTTTCAATGGGTTCCGTTTTTCTGCTAAACCTGACATAAACGTCATCGGCCGATTCATAAGAAAGTCTTAATGGCTTTGCTATTTCATTCTCGGGAGGCGTGTATAGTTTAGAGTTCTCTCTTTTTTTTGCCAAGTCAAGGGATCAACTCTGGTCTATGCTCACTAAACTGCCATCCTAACCTTACTTTCCCATTTCTACTACTTTTTATACTTTTTTACTTCTATTTCCACTTTTTTCCTACTTAGTGTTCTAGTTCCAATTCCTCTTTCTCTCTATTCTATTTTTAATTCTTGTTTTTCTCTATTCTACTTTCAATTCTTCTTTTTCTCTATTCTACTTTCAATTCCTCTTTTTACTTCTTTCTATTCTACTTCTGATTCTTCTTTCTCCTTCTATCTATTCTACCTTCATTTCCTGTTTCTCCTTCTTCCTATTCTACTTCTGATTCTTCTTTCTCCTTCTTTCTACTCTACCTCCATTTCCTGTTTCTCCTTCTTTCTACTCTACCTTCATTTCCTGTTTCTCCTTCTTTCTACTCTACCTGCATTTCCTGTTTCTCCTTCTTTCTATTCAACTTCTATTTCCTGTTTCTCCTTCTTTCTACTCTACTTCCATTTCCTGTTTCTCCTTCTTTCTATTCCTCTTCTGATTCTTCTTTCTCCTTCTTTCTACTCTACCTCCATTTCTTGTTTCTCCTTCTTTTTATTCGACTTCTATTTCCTGTTTCTCCTTCTTTCTACTCTACCTGCATTTCCTGTTTCTCCCACTTTCTATTCTACTTCCATTTCCTGTTTCTCCTCCTTTCTACTCTACCACCATTTCCTGTTTCTCCTCCTTTCTACTCTACCTCCATTTCCTGTTTCTCCTTCTTTCTATTCTATTTCGGATTCTTCTTTCTCCTTCTTTCTATTCTACCTCTATTTCGACTGTCGGTGTCGTGATTTTTCTTCATCTTCTTGCACGTTGCATCTCTATATAAATGACTTTTAATTATAATTAATAATAATTGGTTTTTTCTTCTCTTCAACTTTTTCTCTGAATTGAAGCGCTTATAATTTGAATTAAAAAAAATTATATTTTCTTCTATTCATATATTTTTTTTGAATTTTTGCACTTCTAATTTGAACTAAAACAATTTTATTTTCTTCTATTCATATATTTTTTTTTAATTTTTTCACTTTTAATTTAAACTAAACAATTTTTATTTTCTTCTATTCATATATTTTTTTTAATTTTTTCACTTTTAATTTAAACTAAAAAAATGATATTTTCTTTTAGTCATATATTTTTTTTTAATTTTTGCACTTCTAATTTGAACTAAAAAAATTCTATTTTATTCTTCTTCTATTTACACATTTTTTGTTTTTACACTTTTAATTTGAACTTGATGTGCTTTTAATTTATCCATTTCAACCAATAAAAGTTATGTCATCTTCTCTTCTTCTTCCCCCTTTCTTCGGTTCCTTTTATTTATCTTTTTTAACTTTGAAGAGTATCTTTTCTTCTTCTTCTCTTCTTCTTTTCTTTTTTCATGCACTTCCAAACTTAACTCATAAATTTCTGTTCTTCCTCTGCTTCTTTTTTTATAATTATGTGCTTTAAATTTATCTATTTTATCTAATTGAAGTTATCTCTACTTCTTCTCTTTTTGTTCTAGTATTCTTCTCTTCTTCTTCTTCTAATTTATCTATTTAATCTAATACAATTTATCTCTACAGTTCTCTTATTCTTCTATTATTATTCTTCTTTTCTTCTTCCTCTCTTCTTTTTCGCCTCTTTTTCCCCCCTTCTTCTCTTCTTCTTCTCTTCTTTTCTCCTAAGCTTCTCCTTCTCTTCTCCGTCTATTTTTCCCTTCTTCTTCCCTTCTCCTCTTCTTCCCTTTGTCTTCTTTTCTTCTACCCTTCTTCATCTTAATCTTTTTTCTTAAATAATGTAAAAAAATGAAGACGTTTCTCTATATTGGTGCGCTTCTTATTCTAACTAATCAAATGTATGTATATTATGTTCTTCCTTTGCTTCTCTTCTTCTTCATCTTTTTGTCTATATTAATGCAATTTTAATCTTAACTCTCTTCTTTCTCTAATCTTTCTCTGTTTTGTTGCTCCTTTTTTCTATAATGATGTGTTTTAAATTTAACCATTTTAAATAATGAAAGTTATGTCTTCTACTCTTCTTCGTTTTCCTTTCTTCTATTTCTTCTTCTCTTCTCCTTTTCTACATAAATTTGCTTTCAGTCTTGACTAAACTAATTTATGTTGTTTCTCTTCTTCTTTGCTGCTTCTTTTTCTCAATATTGATAAGCTTTTGTTCTTAACCAAAAAAATGTATACATGTCTTCCTCCTCTGTTTGTTTTTGTTTCTTCTTTCATTTATGCATACACAAAATTTTCAAACACTAATCACTTCCGCTCCCTCAACTCGGTCATTCATTCATTCGGCTCATTCACGCAACTCCATCAACGAGCATTTCAATATATAAATTCGTTCGCCAAATTAACGCCATAAATGCCATAAAACTTATCAATTCCACCACCACACCAACACACATGTTTTCAATTTTGCCGCCCCCCGCGCGTTTACGCCTTCGACAAGTCAGCGCGTCACGGCATCGGCCACACGCAACCAGCGCCAACCGCTGCTGCCGCTGCTGCATTTACAGTGTGTCAGCCCGTAGCCGAAAACGTTGCATGAGTAATTTAACGTTTTTGGCATTGTTTTTTTCGGCCGACTACCCTAAATAAGGGCTTCCACCTGCGCTTCTTCTGCTGGCTGTCGGTCTACCTTCGGCATTCGCTCAAATCGAACGCAAATAAATTGTATCTATTCAAAGTGCTCGAAACCGGACATTGGGGGAAACCACAAGCAGAGAGACAACAACAAAAAACCATTAATTAACACGACATTCCAAGAACGAGCGACTCACTGCTGCTGTCGACGTCGCCAACAACTCACGCGCTGCGACATTGGTGGCATTGGTGGTTACAGCCAAACAGTCGAATGAGTGAGTCGAGTAGTGATTACCACTTTATGGGTAACGGAAATTGAAAAGGTGGCTTCATGGCTCATAATGATTTGCGCAATAAAACTTATTGAAGGTTTTACAAGGCAATATTCATTAATTTAATAGTGTTTGAATACACTAAAAGCAATTTTAGATAAATAGATGCGAATGTGTAGAACGAATTTGGGTAAACACATAAAGAGACAAGTTTTGTGAATTTACACGAAAATTTATGCCAGATTGCCTTTAACAATAAACGTTAAATCATTAACGAGACAAGTATTGTGAATTTACACGAAAAATTTCCCAGATTGTGGTTAAATGTTAAATAGTAAAAGCGACAAGTTGTGTGAATTTACACTAAAATATTTACCAGGCTGTGGTTAAAATTCAACATTAAATTGTAAACGAGACAAGTTGTGAGAATTAACAATAAAATTTTTACCAGACTGTGGTTAAAATTTGAACGTTAAATAATTTAGTTACAAAGAAGAACTTTAACACTCAAATGCTAATTGAGGTTTTTTATAATTTTATTACATAGTTTTCAGAATGAAAAGCTTCCGAAATTTTCGCAATTCATTCAAGTCAAGTCAAGTTTGAATATAAAACTGAAAATATAATTTGTAAAAAAAATTTAAGGACAGTTGGGAACTTATCCCTTTCGACCCTGAATTTATTTATTTATTTATTTAATAAGCCAATGAACATACAGAACTTACTAACTATAGGAAAAAAATAAAATAAAAAAATCACACAAATGAGGAAAAGAGCTTCAACTTAACCTATTCAATAACAAATTTAACAATGTCCCTTTGGGAAGCGATACTTCGAGGTCGGTGACACTATTCAAATTTTACCCTTTGCCTCGATATTAATTTTTGGTATTTAAATCATGAAACACTTGCACACACTAAGAAGTGTTGACACGAGATTTGAACTCGCCACGCCCCTTTGATAGAGTTCTAGAGCTTGTTTACTTTTGAACAATTTTAGCTTAAACGGGTTAAATAAATTTGGTATCAAAATTTTTTAATTACAGAAAAATTATTCAATATTTATGGAAAAATACAAAATTATCACTTTTTGATTTTATTTAACCATTATTAAAAAAACAGGGTTTTGATTAAACGCGCCCAATTTGTAGACTTCAATTAGAACACAAACTTTCCCTGATCCCGCTGCAAATTATTGGAAATTATTTTGGGGATAACAGTAACATTTTTGTAATTTGCTTCGAATTCACTTTTAAAAATATTAATTTGTTGTTGCCTACTTAAATTAAACTCATAAAGGAATTGTAGCTTTTGCTATAAGATGACAAATAGGTGAAGTTGCTCTCAGGCAACTTTGGGGTCGAAAGGGTTAAGGTCAGTTGGATTGGCCATTCTAGCGTAAATAAGGACTCTCTTCCTTAATTGGATGCTCAATAGTCGAGAAATATGCGAGTAAGAAAGACTTAAGCGGATGAGAAAGTTCACAGTTCTTGTTGCTGCGAAAAGTGTTGTTCACCTGTCAGATCAAAAAATCAGCAACGCTTCTCATGCTTCTACGGTTGATTTAAGGGAGTCTGGATGACAATCTGAGGGGAAAGACGAAGGCAATGCGAAACAGTTTAGTCACTTGCGCAACCTTGCTTCAGCAAAAGGACTGCAAAGCCATCATAGATTTATTGACCGAGCACTGCTTAGCAGCGGTTCAAAAGATGCACATCAGAAGTTGGAGGAATGCAGGAAATGCAAAGACATTGGTATCAGAAAATCCTTGAAGCACATTCTTGCTTCTGGCAGACTATCTCAAGACTGCGTCTTACTTATTTAGGGCCCCATTCTTTTCTGACTTAGATGGGGTGCCCAAGCAAGAAATTAAATTGCTGCCGAACTTTGCTAGAAACACTCACCGATCACTCACATTCTCACAGATTACTTTTACGTGGACTCGGAACCCTAAGAAGTACTAACTGATACTACGGTGGATCAAACAGGATCTTAGGTAGGCAGCCAGCTTACTCAACCTAACCTAAATAAATATTAAACTTCTTATTTCACACATTTCCAAAACAATAATTAACCGTAACGAATCTAAAAAAATTAAACAAATTCCAACAATTTAGTGGTAATTGGCCGTGAAAGGCCATGTTATTCCATTAACCCTTTCGGTTATTCTATGCCATATGGCATAGTCTCTTTTCAGTGCCTGTTTTAGGTCAAAAAACTTGTGGATACTATATTTTTGTTATTCCTTAGAATAGTTTGAAGTTTTAGGAAAAATACGAAATTAATAAACTGAATAATTAAGTTGAGAGAAGAGAAGTATACACGTTGTTTTAATGGTATATCTTGAAATAGTAAAGGAAGAAGAAGCAGAAAAAATTAGATAACTTTTTTAATTTGACGTTTTCTTTCAATTTAGATACTTTTTTAAAAAAAAATTTGGCTGAAGTAAATTAAGAAATATTCAAATTTTCGTTATGCATAAAAAAGTTTATGTTTAAGTAATTATTACAGCTACAACGATGTAGTTTCTCTCATAGAAAAAAACTCTAAAATACAGGGTCCGAGTATACAAATTTAAAAATTTCTTATGGAATGTTGCTAATATAATCACATAGAAGCCAAAGACGTAAAATTTAAAATTTTAACTTTCCCCAGTAAAAAGCTGTACCGAAAGTGTTAATAAATTGGATTATGGTACAAGAGTGCTAAACTCGCTGAGCTATCTATTTGTTATAGAAAATGTGGATGGCAAATATGATTTCAAATGGTATGCGGCTCAAAAATTGGCTACGGAAACCAATGTTTGCAACAAAGAGGTATTTGGTGAGGATTTGAATCCCCAAAACCCATCCTTGCTTGTACCAAAGAAAAAAAGATCACTTCAGAAAGACACTTCATATTCTTTGGTAGTGCATAGCTATATCAGCTCAAAAGGGCTAAAATGAACTTAAACAAAATTGATTCGCAATCAATCATTGTGTTTCTCTGCCTTTTTATTGAAATCACTGGATTATTCGAAAACAATGGAATGCATTCTATGCCAAATGTCTCCGAAAGACGTCTTAAAACCATTTCAGAGACATTCAGAATGTCTTAAATTCTCGTCTCGCTAATAGTTTTCATTTCATTTGGAGTCAAATAAGTGCGGACTCAAAGCCCAGATTCCCTTGACTTCTGATCCAATGCACTAATCAACTAAAGTAGTTAAAAATTTTGCTACAAATTTTTCATAAATACACTCAAACCCATAATGCGAATTTGGACTTTCTAAAATGTTCATGAAAAACAATCCAAAAAGTCGCTAAAACAGCACAGCAACAACAAGCAACATGTGTAATCGACTAACGCACCGCGGCGGCGCGCTTCAAAAGCGATCGAGCGGCGTGCAGCACAAAGTGGGCCATAAAAGCAGAGTAATTGTAACCGTTAGCATAAAATTATAAATAGAAAAATAGACAAAAGTGCCAAGGAAAAAATTGAGAAAAATAAGAAAAGCCAAAGAAAAGAGCACTCAACGTCAATTGACCTGATTTTTGAATATTTGTGTGTTGATTTTTTTTTTTTTTTTTTTGAAATCAGCGGTCGAATCGACAAACGACTGAGCGATCTCCAATGGAAGTGAAGTGTTGCAGCGATCTAAAAGTGCTCGAGACTTGATACAGTTATAGATGGCAAAGTGGCAGATGATGAGAAGGCAGCCGCATAGATAACAGCGACTTGCAGCGACATGAACCAACACACACATACACAAACAGCACACGCCACCACACATCCGAGTGCTGAACATAATTTGAATAAATCAAAACGATTAATCAATGTCGAAATGGAATTAATGCAAAACA
This sequence comes from Melieria crassipennis, assembly GCA_963668005.1. NCBI lineage: Eukaryota > Metazoa > Arthropoda > Insecta > Diptera > Ulidiidae > Melieria > Melieria crassipennis. Next base: position 13,492,711 of record OY764961.1, read on the forward strand.
CCATCAACCAACCAGACCGACCGAATGCTGGTTTGCGGACGAGAGGGCGACTGGCTGACTGGCTGAACATGCGAAAATCAACTGGAAAGACTGGTGTTGAGAAAAGCGACATCAAGCATTCGAAACTAACTAAAATTGAACAAATGCAAATTTGCGCCGCACTAGAGGAGCTCAAAGTCCAATAAACGTATTTATAATAAAAACAATTTATAATAAAAACAAGTGACTACAAAGACAACAAGCGAATTGCTGTAGCAGACCACCAGGCAGACACACTCGTCGCACTAGAAGCGAAAGAGAAAGCACTCATCCGGTTGGTGGCCGACGTTGGCATTTGGCAACATTTGCATTGGGTACGTGACCGGACAGCAGTTGGTCGAATGTCGACGATTGACGACACGTTTTTCTGGCGGACATTAACCATTGAACAAAACTTTGATTGCATTCGAAAGTGGCAGTCGCCGAATAGTCGAAAATATGGCATTGTTTTTGGGCCAAAGGGCGAAATGTCCGGAATCAACTCGACAGCACTGAGCGAAACGCAAAAAGTGACTGTAGTACAACAATTACAATAACAAACACAATGCGATTGGACAGCTACCTGTAGGCTGCGGTCTACCTGCCAATACACCACAACAACCACAACAACAACAAAACTACATATTGCCGGTTCATTGAACTTGGCCGCAGCTATCTACCAACAAAACTACTGACTGAAGACTGACTGCCTATTATTGTTGTTGTTCTTGTTGTTGTTGCTGTTATTTGTCTGTATTATGTTGTTTTGCGTTTCATTCAAAAATACAAAAAACTATCAAGACTGAAAAAACAACAACAACACTATAAAATTAACAACAAAAAGTGTAAAAGCTAGCAGAAAAAAATTGCGCTCAAGCAAATTCAGCTGATGGCAGCTAAGACGCACGCAATGGCTGGAACCACAACAATAACAACAACAACTATCAAAACAACAATACTGAAAAATGCCTAAAGAATATTTTTAGGGCAAGCATGTTGATGTTGTTGTTTTTTGGACATCGTTTTTGAGACGATCTTTTGACCGGCAATGGCGCGTGATTTTAATATTTGAAAATTTTATATGAATAATGTTGTTATTGTCGTTGAGTCATGAGTGTGTTGTTGTTAACTTTTCTTAAAAATATGTTTAAGTTAAGTAAAGACATTTGCCTGTAAAGACACAATGCGTCAACTCTTTTCATTTTTCTCTCGCTCTGCGAACTGTTCATCTGAATACGCAAAGAGAAAGCGTCTGCTTATGCTCAGAATTAAATAACGGTTAATAAAAAAAAAATTAATAAATATAGGAATTAGACGTTTGCACATATTTATGTGCATACATATACATAAATATTAAATTAGTTTGTTTTTAGAGCGTGGCAAGTGCAGCATGAATTTCAAAATCGTCGGCATTCAGACAAGACAGACAGCCAGACAGACAAAAAAAAACAGCAAGACAGCGCAGTGCAGTGCCACAACTGCAATACTACGTACATACATACAGACATACATACATATAACTTGCAGGCTTTCAGGCTTTTTTTCATGTATGCGCAAACGGTGGTGAAGGCGCTCAAAAATAGATGGCCTACACTTGAGTGCGTTTCGGCACAGTGAAATTAAAAAAAAAAAAAAAAAAATACAAAAATATAAATACATCTGACAAGTTGCAGCACAAGAAAACCAGACAGAAAAAATCTGTGCAGCCAGACAGATGCACCAATAAATATGGGAGCAGAGACATACACAAACACACAGACAACTCACATATGTGAAGAAATGCACGCATAGACGAAGCAGCCAGACAGACAGAAACACAAGCAGACAGACATAGAGAAACACAAGCAGACAGACATAGAGAAACGCAGACAGTCAGACAGACAGCCAGACCGTCAGACGTTTAATCAACTAACCAAATGCAGCGACAGAACGCGGCGCTACATTGAACCAAATGAACCTAAACACCAGACGACAACAGCTTACAATGTGTTGTTGTATGTAAATGAAAATTTGCTGTCGCAGTCGAAAATGTAGTAAAATGTAAAATGTTATTGTAGCAAAATTTGTTCTTGTTGTTGTAATCATAAAATTGCCAAATATTTTGCTGTAAACAACACCAGATTTCTTGTGACATTTCAATGCTGCAATTAATAGCCAAACTTTTCTGTCATAATGAAAATATTTCAATTTCATTTCACACCAAGTTGACATCACAAATTAATATTCAAATAACTAATAGTGACATTCTAGGTGACAATTTTAGTTTAATTGTATGCAAAATTAATAAATTCTGATGGCAGTTCAAGTGGGATTTTAGCCAAAAATGTTTAATCATTTTTAAAACGTTTCGAAATTGCTTAGCATTTACAAGTTTAAACGTTTTAAATGTGAAATGACAAGTGTCACAAGCATTTCAAATTGTTTAATAAAGAACAAATTTTGTAAAAAAATAGGAATCAATGTAATTTTGTAAATGTAAAATTACATAAATTCATTATTTATTAAAGTTGCTATCCTTTCAACTTTTGAACTATTAACAGCACACACAGGCATTGAAAAGATGTAACGACCAGATTTCGTACTTTGCTCGTAAGAAATCTGCTGCGCTTTGCACAAAATTTTAAAATTTGCTTCGCCACTCATCTTGAGACGCAATTTACTACGATTTTTTCCGAAACAAAATGTGGGATAATGATTTAGCGCCACCAATTACTAAAACGGATTATCAAAAAAAAAGTTACGTGTTGCACATTTTGTAATCACGGTTGCTGAAAACGTTAATTGTTGTAATTTTTTTTTGTTTTCGCTTGCATATGTTTTCTTAGGGGGGATTACCATATCAAATCAACGCATGGATGTTAATTTCATTGGATTTGCCTAAATTCAAAAATTCACCACGGAAATTTTGGTTTCACTACGCTTTTTGACATCTGTCACCACGATTTTGGATTTGCCAGGTCCGAACTCTGGAAACGACTAAATAGTTGAATTAAAAGGATTCTAATGCATAGCAGCGGCTTTTAGATCCCTTTAGGATACAAATTTTTCAGTAGAAATTCATGTAAAAGTATTCACATTTTAGTTTTTCTTATTTATTTTTTATGAGTATTAAATACTTGATGGGCTTTTAGACTTAGGCCTTAAGATGTGACTACTATATATAGTATAGCTACTTATATTCTTTATAATAGATGGATAAAAAATACATAAATTCATAAATATATCAATAAATAAATTTTGTTTCTTTTTTTCAAGTTCACTTAAAGAGTCTAAGAAACCTAATTTTTAATGAATTTTTTTTTTCCTTTAATAAGTTTGCCAATTGAACTAAAATCTATATTAAATTTCAGCGAATTATTATACTTGGAAAGCCATGTTGTAATTGAAAACCACTAAACAAATCGCAAGTTGGCGTTTACATTTCTCTTTGGTGTCTCTTAAATAGTTTGAAATTTTATTACTAGGGATGGCAGTTGAAATCAAAAAGCTTGATGCAATTTGGAGTTGAAATATGAATACAAATATTTAAAGAAAAAATTAAAATCAAAATTGTTTAGCATTTAGTTATATTTTGCAAATTTCAAAGTAAACTTTACTAAACAAATGCAACTAAGATTCGATTTAAATGAAAAAAAAACTTGAATTTAATTGAGATTTGACAGAAAAAAATTGCATTCTATTTTGCCATCCCTAATAGCGACTGTAATGGATGCTTCAATTATACTTAAAACTTAAATTAAATTTGAATTTTTAATTTGAAATTTAATTTAATTTTTAATTTGAAATTTAATTTAATTTCATTTTAAATTGAAATTAAATTGAAACTATAAATTTTAATTTTTAATTTCAAATTAAAACAAAAATATGGCGTCTTGAAATTTACTTTAAAATTGTTTGTAAATTAAAATAATAATAATTTTAATAATTGACTGGCACGACAGCCCGCTTACGCGAGACTAAGGCCTAGCTTCCCGCAACCACCCGTGTTGTGCGTGTGAATTTGTACGCGGGTGGAAGGGACCTACAGTTTTATGCCGGTTCCGAACGGCAGATTGGGAGCTTTTTCATAAGCAATTTTTACTCTCAGAGGTTTGCCATTTCCAGCTGAGAGGACAGCCACCGAAAGAGAAAAAGAGTTTTCCCGTTATTTTTTTTTCAGGTGTTATTACAGGCAGTATTTGAACCTGAGGTTGCTGCCTTCGACTCGCGGTCCAACGCACTAACCAACTGAGCCACGGCGGCTGTTGTAAATTAAAAACAAATTTAAAAACAACATTTTTAATATTTTTTTAAATTATAAATTTTAATTTTTTAATTTTAAATTTAAACAAAAATATGTTGTCTTGAAATTTACTTTCAAGCTTTTTGTAAATTAAAAAAAAATTATTTTTAATTTTTTTTAAGTTTTAGCATCAATTAATCCGTATAAATTGAAACATTCATTATTAGTTGTGAAAAATGTTCTGTTTTTTTTAGTTAAACTTACATTAATTGAAATATTTGCAGGCGTTGTTTTGTTGTTGTTGTTCACATTCAATTGTTGCTCGTTTGCTGCAAATTCGTTGGTAATTTCCAGTTTGCAGTTTGCAAATTTGTCACTAAAAGTGCTTATTGTTGTTTTTGTATTGTTTTTTTTTAATTTTGTTTTCGTTTGCACTTTGCACTCTTTAAAAAGTATTTTTATTATAGATATTCTTTTCTGTTTGTTATTGTTGTTTGTTTATTTAATGAATGTTGTTTTATTTGTAATTATGTTTCTTGTTGTTTTTATAGACTTTTAAGTAGAAAACGTAACAAAGCGTTGGTGAGTTGTTTTGTAAAAATGTGTGTATGTATGTGTGTGAGAGAGTGAGAGGGGAAGAAAAAGTTAGCTTCGAAGAGAGAGAGAGAGAGGAGAAAGAGAGCGAAGCAGTTGTTGTAGGCTAGATTGGCTTTAGAATTTTTCAATAATTTTTTATAATTTTTATAAATTTTTTTAAACTTGTCTAAGATTTGATTGGTTGGGATTTTTTGTAAATTTTTTGTGTTTTTTGTTTTAAATTTGTATATTTTTACTGAACGTACTTGGCAAACACAGCGATTTGAGCTGCTTCTCAGTTTTTAGTTGCTTTTGTTATTGGAGAATTTTATTTTTCAATTAATTTACTGCTCGCTATTGCACTTCTTTTCTCTTAGTTTCACTTTAAGTTATTTGAATTTAGTTTTTTCTAACGGAATGTTGAAATTTGCTTCGAGTATGATTTGTGAATCAAGTTAATTTGTGTTTTTTTTATTAATTTTTCTATCTATTTTGAATTTTTTTCGTTTATTGTTATTTGCATTTCTGTTTTTTGTTTTATTGACTCTTGTGTTGTTTTCTTTATTTTATTGCACTTGATTTTGCTGCTGTTTGTTTGTTTCTTGCTGGAATACTTGTCGCTAAAAGCAGATAAAATGTAAACAAAATTAAAAAAAAATAATATTAATTCAATAAAACCCAATGTGCCCAAAATTCGAGTTGAACACGTTGTCGCTGTTGACAATGCACACACACACACACACACACGCAACCATATAGTTGCCGCCCCTGTTATGTGCCAACACGTGTAGAGAGTCGCATAGCCAAACATTATTTATATGTCAATAAATAATAAATAACAGATACACAACAACAACATTAGCAAACATGTGAACAACAAAAAAGCAGAGTGTGCGATAAAGCAGTTTTGTGGTATGAAATTGTGCTGAGTTTGGAAGTTGTTGTGCTTGTTGTTGTTGTTATTGTAATTGTTCCTGTTGTTGTTTCTGTTGTTATTGTTGTTCTTTTTGCATTATAATATATAATTTTGCTTGCTTTGCTTTGTTGTCTTTTGCTTTCTTTGTCTTTCGTATATTTCGTTTTGTGTGTTCGTAGCTGGTTTATTTGCCTAATTTCCAAAAATTAACGCTTACCTCAAAAATTGATTTCTTTAAATAAACATTTCAATAAAGACTCTAAGCAATTTGTGCAAAATTGTTCGAAATCGAGTGACAGCGGCAGAAAAAACAATGCCTTGTTTTATTGGTTATGATTGGAAGATCAACTTTCGGACTGACTACATTTATGTATTTTTATAAATTATACAACAACTACTGATTCATATTTTACAACAAAATTTTTTTCATCGATTCTGAGTATGTCATTAAAATTTGCTACTGCTGATCCATAAATATTTGTGTTGAATTTATTCTTCCTGGAAATTCTCATTGCAAATTATTTGCTGTTGTTCATGAGAATTATAGTACATTAGATATATTTTTTGAAATCAATCAGAAAAACAAAAATCAACAGCAAAACTGTGCTGACAGCTGCAGCACTCAAAATAGCCACAAATCGCATCGTAGTGAGCAACTAATAACAAAATAACTACACTTTAGTTACTACTAACTACATATATAGGCTGCGTTAACGGAATTTCTAATAACCAGGTATGTGTGTACGCATGTGATTGTGTGTAATTTTCGCCATCATTGCTGTGATTGTCGCTGCGTGCTGCTGTGGTTATTTATTTATTTGTGTTGCTCTGTTCGCTTTGTCCACGCGTATTGCTAATGTTGTTGTTGTTATCATAGTTGCTGTTGTTATTATCATTTGTTGTTGTTGTTACTATACGCTATAACCTTTGGTGTTGCCCATCAAAACTGCCATTGGCTCAACTCTATTCTGCTGTTTCATTTTTATTTTCTTTTGCCGCTGCCATTGCGGCTGTTGCTGTTGCTGCTTCTTTGCTTTTCTCCGACAATCGTTGCTGCTGTTGTTTCTAGATACTTTCTGCAATTATTTGTGTATCTAACTACTCGAACACACAGCAGCAACAACAACAATACAACCCTACCTATACTTCTCTACTCTATCAGGCAAATATTGTTCACAAATACATACACGCGCCTACACCTACAACTGTACACCCATTCATATATACATATATACATATATACATACATATATACACAATTGTACACATATTCAACTACAATGCTTGCATATTGAGGGGGCAAATTATGAGGGCAACGATGCCAGCCGTTGCCATTTAATTTTGATTGCAAAGTACGCCTTAATGAATTTTACGATTTTTTTTTGTACTTTCCTTCTATTTATTTGTTTCACTCTCAAGTTTGTACTTTGCGCATCTTGCTTTGCTTTGTTTTGTTATTATTATTGTTGTTGGTTGTTGTTGGTATTGTTGCTATTTTCATAATTAATTTTTGTTATTCGTCTTGCTTGATTGCAATTGACTGTTGGGTTGGTTAAGTTCCAAGTGTTTACTTTTTTTACAATGCTAGAAATATTGTTTTTTTCCTTTTAGTGAGTTCTATACAAAAAAAAATTATTACTGTCCACACGTAGTTGTCGATATTATGTGTTACAGTTTGTTATAAAACGTAGGCAGTGCAGTTATAAGTGGAGAAAATAAAGACATGGAATTTTTTTAAGGTTTTTCCTTGTGAGGTCTAAACTATCTGTCAGTATTAAAGTTAAAAAATATCAAAAATAAAAGAAATCTCAATCGAAATATCGATCAGTGTTGCAAGGAAAACACAAAAACTGAGACAGTAAGAAAATAAAAAAAATAAGACACCTGTCGAATCAGTTGGATTTTTTCAAGCCTTCTTCTTGTGTTGACACCAAATCTGCTGTGAGGTCTGAAACTTATTAAATATATACAAAAAAAATCTTTAGAATTGTAGTGTAGAGTGTATTAAATTCCAGTTAATTCTTCTTGTGAGACAGTAAGAAGGTATGAAAATAAAAATCTCTGTCGCACTAGCGGAATTTTTTCGGGTCTTTCCTTGGGAGGTCTAACTATCTCTCACTACCAAAGAGACAAAATTCAAAAATAAAGGAAATATCGATCGAAATATCGGTCAGAGTTGCTAGTAAACACAAAAAGTGAGACAGTAAGAAAATGAGAATATGAAGAAACCTGTCGAATCAGTTGAATTTTTTCAAAACCACTTTTTATGTTGACACCAAGTCTGCTATGAGGTCTCAAAACTATTAGATATACAAAAAAAATTTTTAGAATTGTGGTGTAGACTGTATTAAATTCCAGTTGATTTTACTTGTGAAACTGAGACAGTAAGAAGGTATGAAAATAAAGATTTCTGTCGCGGGATTTTTGGGGTTTTCCTTCATCTTCAGGCTAGTCTACACTGAGTCAAATATCTGTCGGTAGTGCACAAAAAGCAGAGAAAGTGAGAAAATAAAGATACCTGTCGCTTTAGTGAGTTTCTTTTTCAGACCGTACTTTTGTGTGGGTACCAAGTCTATCAAAGAGACATTTTCAGACTGGAGACCAACTGAAATCGTTGTCTATACTGCTCGGATAGCAGAGAAGGTGAGATGCTAACTAAGTGAGGAATCAAAGACACACATTGCGTCAGTGGATTAATTTGCCTTCAAGTCTCCAAGTCTGCTATGAGGTCTGAGAACCATTCACTGGCAAGTAAATTTAAAAAAATCTTCAGACTCGTCTAGACTGAATCAAATATCCATTGATGCTACTCGGAGAACAGAAAAAGTGAGCCATTAAAAAGGTGAAAAAAGAAAGGGAATCTTTCGCACATTATCAGGATTTACTTTTCTTCTTTGCATGCGCTTTAAGTCAGCTTCGACACCTGACAGCCTGTCATTGTCCAGAAAATATAAAAAATCCCGAGCCTATTGCAGACTGAATCAAATATCTGTCGGTAACGTACGAAAAACAGAGAAGAGTAAGAAAATAAATATCCCTGTCACATCAGCAGGATTTTCATTTTTCTTCTTTTTCTTTGCGCTCAAAATCTGCGGTGAAGTCTGACAACCGGTCACTATTAAATGAATAAAAAAGTCTTTAAACATTCTTTAAACTCCCACGGTTGCAACCCAATTTTTTGTACCAACATTTTTCCAAAAACAGACCAAAGTAGAAACAAAAGGATCATTTTATGTTTTCGGCAAATTGTTTTTAAAAATCAAAATTTTTACCGATAGCTCTGAAAACTCAAACCCAACTATTGAAACGTGATAATTAGGTCAGAGGGGGGAAATGAGGACATCACATTAACCCTTTCCGACATGAAAATAAACCCGTTCTGTATGAATTGTGGGCTGTAGTCCAATGTATTAGACATTGTGACTGAAAGGGTTAAACAAATATTTAAAAGTATAAAAAAATTTATGTAATACTGTATTAAATTTTTCATTATTTTAATGTAATAATAGAATTAAAGAAGATTGTTTTAATATAATTTTGTAAATTAATTTTTAGTCTTTTCAGTAACAATTATTGAGATTGAAATAAATCGAAATTCACAATTAACTTAATCTTTCCAGTAACAATTATTGAGATTAAAATAATTCTAAATTCAGCATTAAAAAGATAAAAGATAAAAAAGTAAAGTAAATTTAACAAAATTTAGAATATTTTTTCGGAATTCGGAAAAAATCGAAATAAATTATTAAAATTTTGATAATTTATTTTTTATCTTTTCATAAGCAATGCAATAAAAATTAATACAATTATGACACTAAACTTTTAATATTTTCAGAAACAATGTACTACAAATTCATAAACTTTTGGTAATTTATTTTTAGTCTTTAAATTTAGTAATCCAGTTTATTTATAAAAAATTTAGTTAGTAACAATTAATAAGATCAAAATAATTCTAAATTCAGAATTAAAAAGATAAAAGAGAAAAAATCTTTCTAATTTGTTAATTAAAAAAAAACATGTAAAGTGAATAAAAAAAAAATTTTAAAAAAATCGAAATAAATTATTAAAATTTTCAGAATTTATTTTTAATCTTTTCTGAACCAATGCAATAAAAATTCATAAGCTTTTGGTAATTTATTTTTAGTCTTTAAATTTAGTAATCTCAATCTTAAAAAAGTCCATTGAACTCAAAAAAAAAAACACACAAAATCAATTAAAGAAATAATGAAAACTTTAAATATTTTTTTCAACTATTTTATTGTAATTCTTGATGGAATTCAATTTGGTACACAAATTTGTAATTCCCTCAACTGGAAATATTTGGCCAAAATATCTCAAAGCTTATCTGTCTCTCGCTTCTTCGTTTCCTTCGTTTTCTGACTAAATTGTTATTGTAGTTGTTATTGTTTTTGTTGTTCTTGTCATTTTGCACGCATTGGCCTTGTCAATATTGACTTAAAGTTTGCTCGTTTGCCTTTCACATTGCCTGCAACATTGTTGTAGTGAGCGTAGTGTACGCGTTGTTGTTGTTGTTTTTGTTATTATTGTCATACACTATGGATTTTATGTAACCCATAGGCAAGACATGCAACAACAATAAAAACAAAAACAAAAATAAATTCATTGTATCTGTGTGTGTGGGTATTTTTCGAGGCGTTCCGTGTTCGGCTACAACATTTCTATTTGCAATTTCTTTGCAAATTTGTGTTTTCATACGAGATAATGCAAAAAACCAACAATATCAACAACAACAACAACAACCATAACAACAACTATAACAACAACGAACGTCGCAATTAAAACTGGAGCAAAGAGAAAAAATTGCTACAAATTTCGAGGAATCCATACTACAACGCCCCGTATAGACAAGCAACAACAATTATTATAACAACAACAACAATTGCCGCGCCAGCAACAAACTAATGCCAATGCACAAAGATTGCACTCTGGCCGCCCGTCGCCCGTTGCCCACCGCCCGCAATGAATCGATGCGATGTGTGTTTGTGTGTATGCGACGACACAGCGTTTCCGTGTGTGTGTGTGTGTATGTGCCCGCCCGCTCGTGTGTGCTGGTGTGTGTGCGTTGCCACCTTCCTGTCACTTATTCGTGTCAGTGTTCCATTTTTGTTTGTTGTTGTTTTTTTCTATAATTTTTTTTTGTTCGTTTTTGATTGCGTTTTTTGCGTTTTGTTTTTACTTGTTTCGTGTAAATTCTTTATCACTTTCGACGGCTTGCTTTTCACTTTGTTTCTATGTTTTCCATGTTTGCGTTTTCGTTGTGTTTCGGTTTAGTGCCGTTTCGGTTTTTGCGCTCAATTTTTATTTCAATTTGATTTGGTTTTTTTTCGAGTGTTGCTTTTTTATTCCTACAATTCCGCCACCGGAAATCACAATTGAAATTGTGAATTTGTAATCTGCTCCGCTACTCGCCACTAGTCGCTGCTGCGACATTTAAGCGGGTCAGAGTTATCGCTTGCCATATATATACACACACACCCACACACACACACACACACAAACACATACACATCTATATATGTGCACATGCATGTATGTATGTAGGCGCTGTCCTGCCGGCGTCCCGCACCGAGTGCGGCGCACAGTGGGCAAACAGAAGTGAGCCAAAGTGGGCGAAATGGCAAAGTGGAATTTCTCAGCAAACGATGCTCGTCCCGTTCGCGGCCACTTATTGTTGCTGGGTTTTCTTACACTAATTTCTCTACTTGTCGTATTCACCTTTCCAATTGCTGCACAATCCGCACAATCAATTCACCGCACCGCAACGCGATTCAACGTTACTTTGACTAATTTCTTGCCTTTTGCTCTTCTTCTTCTTAGTATTATTATTTTTATTATTATTCTGCTGCTGCTACTTGACTACTTTTTCGCTTGCGTGCTCGCTTTCCTTCTTTTGCAGTGTAAAAGAAAAAAGTAACTAAATTTCACACACTTTTGCTTCACGCTTTGCGGGCCGAAAAATGCAAGAGAAAAATTATGCTTCTTCTTCTTGTTCTTTCTACAAGCACAAGTTGTACTTGGACTCAACGGCTTTGCACAATTCCACTCGATTCGATTCGACTCGACTTGTGTGCGCACTGACTCTGCTGCTGACTGATTCACTTGTAAAGTGTAAAGATTTTGTGTAAGGGGAACAAAAATCGCGACCGCCGCTTGCCAAATTCGCCTCAACCATTCAGTTTGAATATTAGAATCGGACTATTCGCTTCTGACTTGAGCAGCCAGCAAGCAGTCGGCGCTGGCCACAAACGTCTTCCAAGCGCTGTCGAACTCGATTTCGACGCAGTCCAGTCAGCCGCTCGTTCGTCCGTCCGGCCCTCTCGCAGCGCTCACCAGCCACCAGCGCCAGCGCCAGCCATCCAATGGAAGTGTTCACACGTTCCCGAAAATAAAAAGAAATCTAGAGGGACCAGCAGCCGCCACCGCCACCGCCACCGCAGCCGCACCAGCTCCAGCGAAACACGGCTCAATTGGCTGGTTGTTGGTGTTGTTGTTGTTGTGATGGAATTTTCGGTATTGGAATTCGACTCGTTTGTGCGCCTCTCAGTGGTTTCTTGACTGCTGCTCGCATAAAAGTATCTTTATCTGACCGTAATCCGCTTATAAGAGTGGCGTATCTGAGATGACTGCCTGTGCTCGTATCTGTGTGAGCTCGCAGTGTGTATGTGTGCGCCACCTACTCGATACAAAATGTATCTGCAGGTCACCAAACGTTGCCGACCGGCAACATTCTGCTTCGGCGCAATCTCTTATTTAGGGAGCCAATCAAGTAGCATGCAGAGAGCAACAGAGAGCGAAGCAAAATTGTGTGTGTGTGTGTGCGGCTAGCGCTCTCGCAACAAAATCTTGTCAACGTAGTCGAAAAGCGTTGCCAGTCGAGAAATTTCGAGTATAGTTAGATGCAAAGTGGTCTTGGTCGGCCGATTGTTTGGAACGGAATGGGCATTAACTTTGAAATTTGTTTAAGGTTTGCTTAGTTTGTGGTTGAACTAAGCTTGAACACAAATGGGGCTCAAATCTAAAATTAGTTCAATCACAAACTAAGCAAACTAGTTCCCAACAGTTGTGGGCAGAGTTTCCATTCAATCTGTGCTTTGGATCAAAATAAGTTAAGATAGTATAAGAATTTCTTACAGCTGTAATTTGACCTGCAAGTTAGATTACAATGGGGTTTAGATACAAATTTATGTGCAATTTTTGTGCAGGAAGTTAGAATTCAAATCTGAAAGTATTTCTACAATACAATTTTTAATGCAGGAAGTTGGCTTTAAAGTTTGGTTCTGATACAAACTTTTTCTAATTGATTTCGTTGCATCTTTTAGTGCAGGAAGTTGGAATTCAAATGTGGTTCAGATAGAAAATGTGTCTATTGGATTGTCATGCAACCTTTTAGTGAATGTTTTAAGCTTAAAGGTTTTTAATATTTAATTAATTATTGAAAATTGACTATTGATGCTTAAATAACTATTGAAAATCTTTAAGCATCAGGTTATAACTTTCGACAGCTACTAGCCGCAAATGCTGGTGTTGTTATTTTTCATTAAAATTTATAAATTACTTAAACTAATACAGTGGTGTCTGGATATAGTGAACTAATTATTGCAAGGCCTGTTCACTGTATTGTGGTTGTTCACTATATCAAGGTTAACATTTTTGTTCAAAATCTCGTTTTATTTGCTCAAAATAAAATTTTTGTTTTTTGCTTGAAAATTGTTTTCTATATTCAAATGTCAAAATTTGGGTGTTCACTATACCCAGACACGACTGTATAACCATTAGACCGTGCGACAAAAATTAAAAAAAATTGTCACACCGGAAAAAATCCACATGGGCGTGAAACTTGAGACCTAACATAGTAATACTGCGTACTCAGTTTCTTATTTCTACACCCCTTGTCCTTTTAAAAGGACTTAAAAATTTTGAAGGGGATACAAAATAAAAAAAATATAAAAAAAAAATACTTAACTTCGCTAGAATATGGCAATATGTATAATAACCCTTCCCGACATGAAAATAAACCCGTTCTGTATGAATTGTATGTAGTCTAATATATTGGACATTGTGACTGAAAGGGTTAAATGAAAGAGGAAAGGCTCAAGAATTTAAATAAATTTGATTTTTTATCTATTTGTAAAAAAAGGATATGAAAAAGGTCCTTTGAAAATTTTAATCTTGCAAATTTATATCGAATTTTCTTAAAAAGAAAATATGTTAAAACCTAAAATCTCCTCGATTACGTGTCAAAATTTCCTTGTTCTCGCTTCATTCATTTCATAGTTACTAAAATGGGTAAAAATTGGCTAAATAAATACATAAATTAAAATTTTTGTATTTCATTAGAATTGCAGGTTTCGCCTTTTTTAAATAACTTAGGATCCAATAAAGTTAGAGTACAAAGGATGTAGAAATAAAAAAGTGAGTACGCAGGATTACTATATTTGGTCTCTAGTTTCACGCAATTTGCCTTCGTTAGTCTTTTACAGGACAAGAAGTCTCGATAGAAGTAGACGAGTGCTTCAACAGCTCGAGCTAGGAATCGAACCTAGGGCCTCTAGTATGAGAAGCCAGCAAGCTGCTCGGTGAACTATAGACTGCCTTAAATTGAAAAAAATCGATGTCTATTAAACAAATAAGAAAATAATTCATACATTTAAGGGTTAATTTCTGTTAATCTGTGCTTCGGCGGATACTTTTTGGTACCATAAGTAGTCATAAACCTTCTCCTAAATGGACATATAGAAGTTTAACGGTAGATGGTGTGTTATCTCTACGTCCAAAGGACAGATACGAACATATATAGAGATGTAAATGGTCCTAAAGATGTTTTCTTCTGTGAATTATTTATTAATTAACTAGTAGATTCGACTAAGATGGCAAACGTTTTTTTAAAAGATTTCAAAATAGAAACAAAATGATATCGCTGAAGTTTTCAAACAACAACAAAACCCCTGATTGGGTATTTTCTCACCTTCGTTCTCTTCGTCTCTGCCCAGTAAATTCTACTTCAAATACTTTTTCAGATTTGACAATTTACATTAAATCAAAGTTTGAGCCTGTCAAGGTCAACTAGTTAAATGCCCTAAGTCAGTCATCAAAAATCAATTTTGACTCCTTGCCTTCCTCGTCCTCTTCATTTCTACCCAACGGAATTCGCTTCAAACATCTTTTTCCTAATCATCTGCACCCAGTGAAATCCACTTTTAAAATTTTTCCAGATTCAACAATTTTCATTAAACGAAAGTTCGAGTCTGTCAAGGCCAACTAAGCGTGTCAATGGATGACTAAATCCTCAATCAGTCATGAGAAATCAGATAAGGCTCCTTGCCTTCTTCATTTTCTTCACATCTACCCAGCGGAATCCGCTTCAAACAAATTTTCAATTTCAAAAGTTGTCACTAAAGAGAATTCCGCGCCTATGCATGTGTCTTCTAACAATTCAATAGCCAACTAACATTAGGTAACTCGCATCACTGAAGTCCCTAATCAGTCATTAGAAGTTCAAACTTGGCTCCTTGCTTCCTTCTTCCTAATCATCTCCACCCAGTGAAATCCACTCTAAATATTTTTTCAGATTCGACAATTTTGTATTGAAGTAAATTTGAAGCCTATCAAGGCCAACTAAGCGTGTCCAGGGGCAACTAAATCCCCAATCAGCAATCAGCAGTCATCAGAAGTTCAGGTTTGGCTACTTGCATTCTTCATTTTCTTCACATCTACCCAGCGAAATCGGCTTCAAAGAAATTTTCAATTTCAAAAGTTGTCACTAAAGAGAATTCCGCGCCTATGCATGTGTCTTCTAACAATTCACTAGCCAACTAACATCAGGTAACTCCTGATCACCATCACTGAAATCCCTAATCAGTCATTAGAAGTTCAGACTTGGCTCCTTGCTTTCTTCTTCCTAATCATCTCCACACAGTAAAATTCACTTGAAATACTTTTTCAGATTCGACAATTTTTTTATTAAACGAAAGTTTAAGCCTCTCAAGGCCAACTAAGCATGTCAGTGGGTAAATAAATCCCCAATCAGTCATCAGAAGTTCAGGTTTGGCTACTTGCTTTCTTCTCTCTATGTATCTCTACCCAGAGAAATCCATTACAAATCCACTAACTTGTCAGACTCGACAGTTTTCATTAATCTATTAATCAATCTAATGGTCGGCTCACAGTGAAACCACTGAAGTGAGAATGCAAAACTTCAGATGCAAAAAGTTAGAGGTCCTCATAAGCCTTGAGGACCGCCACTAGTCATTGTAAGCAAGGGAATTGGGTCGTTTGAAGAAGCAACAGTTGTTCTGTGTTATCTAACCAATGTTTACTGCCTCATCAAAATCATCAATTTATGAATTTCCCCAGATTATCTGCAGAGCTTTTGAGTTATTTTCAATTAGTTATCAGCAAATCTGTTTACAATCACAACTTTTTCGCTAGTTCCAATTTTATTGCACCAACTATTAAGACCCAAAAACCCCACAAGCGACCACTCAATGTGTTTCGAATCGCAGCCTATAGTAAATATTTACGTTTGAAATCAGTTAATCTTAGTAAATTCCAACAGTTTCCTTATCAGTTGAATGCTAAAAAAAGACGAAACCAGACTTGTTGGATGTGGCAAAAAATAAACAAAAATAAACTGAAACAAATCATTTTTTCATTCATCGGAAATGAGCTGAAAGTGGACTCTATCGGACACAGGCATCTGGGCCCGTCCACCGTACAACGCACACTTAATACAAGTAAATATGTACACACATGCGGCACATATGTACATACATGGCCCCCACACGGGCCGCGTGCAGTCGACGCTTATCAGCGAATTGTATTAATTTTATATTCAAGTTGTATAATCTTCTATACAATTATACGTTATTATATGAATTATTGTTTGGCGTTGGTTTTTTGTTCGCCTTTCGCACTATAATTCCGGGAATGAAAGCTTTGGCTCTATGCGGATGAAGTGCGGCACGAAGCGTGCTCGGTGCGCGGCTTATCGGTGCCGCGCGCGTTCTCGAGCGCTCACTTTGTATTCAAGGCCAGGTCGACGCTGCTCAACCATGGCAAAAGTTTGATCTACAGTCGCCAAGTCGAATGGTGTTGGCAAACGCGGCGCCGATACAGTCAATCAAATCAATCAAAGCTGCCCGTTGCTCAGTTGCAAAGTTTTGTGTTTTTGAAAGAATTTGCTATGAAAATGTTTGGCCATTTTCAGCAGAGCCTGGCGAACGTTACGATGTTTTGCACTTTTAGCTGAGTTGGCAAACAGCAGAATACAACTTGTCGCAGCGTTTTTTCCAGTCAGTCCAGGCCGAAAACGAAACGCTCCAAACATCATCGCTGTCGGCCACAACAAGTCAGAGCGAACGCTGTGAGCGCGCGAGCGAATGTGTGGCTGCAGCTCGCGCTCGGCGAACAGCTGCGCCTACCGCCGGCACAGAGATACTTTTCGAAGTTTTCGAACCTATGTGAGAGTGTGTGTATGTGAGCGGTTTTCGAATATCGAAAAAATTGTGTTAGGTCGCTGTGCTTCGTTGGCGCTGCCAGCAACATAAGCGCTCAACTTTTTCTGTTATCGTTATTGCTGTTAGTGTAGTTGTTGTTGTTGTTGTTATTGTTGTTGTCTTTATGGTTGTTGCATACTGGTTTGGTTGGCGCTGTGGGGCCCACAGTGCATCGCGCACCAGATAGATATAGGGTGCAGACGCTGTATTGGCCCGCTTGTTGGCCAACTTAACTGCCGTTGCGGCGGCACAAGTGAGGCGCGTACGAATAGCTGCGCCTGCTCGGCGTTTGTACGTCGATACGCGCGTATTGCGTTCATTGTGTACGTGCTTCTTTGCAAATGTTTGCCTCGCTCTGTGTATGTGTCTGTGTATGTGTGTGTGTATTCGAATGTGTATGCGTGTGTGTGTGTGTGTGTGTTTGTGTGGGAAAATGTGAAGGGAATTACCATGCATATCTACTCGTACTTGGCAGCGTGCACTGTAATGTATCTTGTGGATACATTTTCGTTCTTTTTTTCCTCCGCCGTTGTTGCTGTTTATTTATTTTGCCATCTTTTGCCGCACCACACGCTTTGCCTTCGGCTACTCGTACTTTGGTTTTTAGCCGTTGTCTGTTGTTGTTTCTTCTGCGTCTGCTGCTTCTGCTCTGACTTTTGTCGTATTTGTTTTTGTTCCCCATTTTTTTTCTCTCATACCGCTTTCGCATTTGTCCAGCTAGCTGGACAGGCAAGCAACCAGGCAGGCAGCCCATAAACCGTCCAAGCGGAGTACTCGCACTCGAGAAAAAATAAGTAATGAAAACAGCATTCATCGCAAGGCAATGCTTGTCAGCAATAAAGCAACAACAACAACAACAAAAACAACAAGCAAACGCATTGAACGTCACTTCAGCCAACTGGCGAATTCACACCAAGTGAAGTAGTGGTGAGGGGGAGTGAGACAGGAAAGCGCGGAGTAGGGAATAGGCACAGCAAAGCCAATCAAAGTTCAGTTTTGGGACACTCTGGCACAATGTGACAGGCAAATCTGCATAATTATGGCTCAGTTGAAGTTTAAAGCTGCAGAATTTTCATAATTTATGAAGTTTTGTTGTATTGAAGTTATTTAGTAATACATTTTATTTTATAGTCAGGAAAAACAATACTGAAAGTTTTAGTATTTCAGTGAGTTACTTCATCTTGTCGCGATTTTTCTTTTGACCGGTGACTGGAATATACTCAAATTTTTATTCAAAATTGTGTTTTGGGACACTGTGGCACATTGTGACAGGCAAATCTGCCTAATTCTGGCTCTATTGAAATTTAAAGCAGCAGAATTTTCATAATTTTTGAAATTGAATATTGAATTTTTTAATTAAAAAAAATATTTATAATTAATAAAACAATATTAAAATTGTGGTTAACTTAATTTTGATAACTTAACTTGCAACGTTTTTTTCTTCTGATAAGTGACTGAATTTAACTTAAATTTTCATTTAATGTTGTGTTTTGGGACACTCTGGCACATTGTGACAGGCAAATCTGAATCATTATGGCTCAGTTGAAGTTTGAAACGGCAGAATTTTCATAATTTATGAAGTTTAGCAGTATTGAAGTTATTTAGTAATACATTTTATTTTATAATCAGAAAAAAAAAAAATTTGAAAATTTAAGTATTTCTGTGGTTTATTTAATTTTGATGATTTAACTTCCAACGTAATTTTTTTTCTTCTGATACGTGACTGAAATTTACTAAAATTTTCATTAAATGTTGTATTTTGGGACACTCTGGCACATTGTGACAGGCAAATCTGCATAATTCTGTCTCAGTTGAAGTTTAAAACTGCAGAATTTTCATAATTTATGAGATTTTGTAGTTTTGAAGTTATTTAGTAATCAATTTTATTTTATAACCAGGAGAAACAATACTGAAAGTTTTAGTATTTCAGTAGTTAACTTAATTTTGATGACTTAACTTCCAACATTATTTTATTTTCTTCTGATAAGTGACTGAGATTTACTTAAATTTTAATTAAAAAATGTGTTTTGGGACATTCTGCAGAATTTTCATAATTTTTGAATTTGAAAATCTGAATCATCATGACTCAGTTGAAGTTTAAAACTGCAGAAATTTCATCATTTTAGAAATGTAGTTGTATCGAATTTTTTTTAATTTAAAAAAAATATTTATAATTAATAAAACAATATAAAAATGGTAGTTAACTTAACTTTGACTTACATTCCATATTTTTTGTTTTTTTTTCGATCAAAGACTGAAATTTACTAAAATTGTCATTCAAAGTTGTGTTTTGGGACACTCTGGCACATTGTGACAGGCAAATCTAAATCATTATGGTTCAGTTGAAGTTTAAAACTGCAGAAATTTCATAATTTTAGAAATGTAATCGTATTGAATTTTTTTAATATAAAAAATTATTTATAATCAATAAAACAATATTAAAATTTTTATGTTACAGTGGTTAACTTAATTTTGATGTTAAGTCATCTCAGCTTTTTTTGCTTTCTTTTGATCAGTTGACTGCAATTTACTGAAATTGTAATTGAAAGTTATATTTTGAGACACTGTGACACATTGTGACAAGCAAATCTTCATAGTTTTGGCTCAGTTGAAGTTTAAAGAAGCAGAATTTTCATAATTCTAGAAATAGTGGTAGTTGTATTGAAACTTTTTAATACAAAATAAATCATTTATAAACACTACACCAATCTTCGAAATTCTATGTTTCAGTATTTAACTTAATTTTGTTCATTTAACTTCCGTTTTTTTGGTTTTGTGTCAAAAAACTGAAAACTACAGAAATTATCATTCAAAGTTGTGTTTTGGGACACTTTGGCACATTGTGACAGACAAATTTAAGCCAGTGGAAGTTTAAAGAAGCAGAATTTGAATAACTTGAATTTGAATAACTAAACAAAATATACTTTTATAATCACTGAAAGAATATAAAAAGTTTTGCATTTCAGTGTTTAACTTAATTTTGTTGGCGGTTTGATTGATTGTTTTTTCGACTTAACTTTGGTTTCTATTTATTGCGAAAATAACCTCGAAAAGTTCGTACAAAAATCACTGTTATAATATTTTTGTACAAAATACTTAATCAAACTCTTAAAGTGATATGCAAAGTGAGATTTTAGATGATTTATTCACAAAAACAAAGACACGTTGTTTTTGTTTTTTTGTATTTGCTAAGTATAACAGATATGTTACGTTTGCTTTTTGCTTTTGAATTCGTGCCTCTTCATCTTTGCTTGATTTTTCAGTTTTTTTAATGTTTTTAAAAATTATTTGTTGAGTAAACAAACAGAAGAAGAAAAAGTAGAAGAAATTTACACATATTGTCAAAGATTCGTTATTCACTTTTAGCTCGCTTTGGACTTGATTTGGTTGCCTTTACTTGAAGGCTTTTGTATGCCTTCGGCATAAATTGACTCTAATAAGTTTAGAAGACAAAACAGCTTGAAATTTTTATGAAACTTTAATTGGTCTTTTTGCCTACTTTTAAATTAATTTATTAAAATTTCAAAACATTCAGAAAACTCAACAACTTTAAAAACTTTTCGGTACTGTACTAA
>OY764961.1:14881033-14913533 GCA_963668005.1 Melieria crassipennis
CACACAAAGTGTTCGAAATATCTGACAGTCAATCATTCAAGCGACTTTCCGCAAGATCCGATATCTTAAAACCGCAAATAATTCTTTCTAAGAAATTTCACATCTACGTTCTACGTGCCAAGAAATCCAAATCAGCAATTAAAAGCAGAGAATTTGTTGGTTGCTGCTGTTGAAGTTTCAGTAGCTCACAGCTGAAGCACAGTTATCTCATTTTAATTACAGATTCGCGACTATGAGAGCATTAATTAAAATTCTTTCAATTAGCCAACCGATGATTGAGCTGCCAGGCACATTCACTACTAATAACTAAGCAGCGAAAATGCCGCCAACAACAGCGCCGACTTACCCTCATTGACATGTCCAGTCTTTGGTAATGATTCCGTTTTGGTGAAGTTATTCATTTTGTTTTTTCTCAATTTGTTTGTTGTTGTTGCTTTGATAAATTTTTGCAAAGGCGTTGACACAAAATGTATAAATTTCTGTTGAGACACCACCAACAGCGTCAGTTATGCTGATTGAGTTTCGAAGAGTAAAAATAAACTAAAACCGAAATAAACAATAAATGGCGAACTCAAGGACAAACTAAAGCAGCGTTTCCAGTCAGCGCAACAGCGAGGAACTTGTTGAAGTCTGCCACTGCCCAGCAGCAAGCTGAGAAAACGCCGACGAATGAGAATATAAAGCAACAACAACAACAAATCTAAACGAATTGCTCAGCACTGCGGCTTCCAGGTAAGCAGCCGCTGTTCGGTTTGCTCCACAGAGCCGCGACTTGGAAGGCAGCTCGTGTGTCACACGGCCAGCGCCAGCCCCATCAACATTCGAGTCGACAGCAGCAGCGCTCGCCACTTGAGCGTTGATTGTGATGATTTGTTTTTAATTGCGCACTCGAGCCGCAACGGCTGTCGAAAGTAACGCCGCACCGCACTTCTTCAAAATTTTGTATTTCGACAGTAATACGTAGCGTATTTTCTTTTTCGTTTAAATATTGTAGACATTCGCTTTTGCGGTTTTCACTCGCTTTGGGCCATTTACTTTTCGGCACAATTTTTCATGATTTGCTTTCGAAGTGTTTGCTCGCTGCTGCTGTTGTTGCTACTTTCGGCTGGAACTACCACAAACTTCATCGCTTGCGCGTGCTGCCTTAATTTAGCTGCCAATGTTTTGTTGCTCTTCCGAGTGAATGTTTCACAATTTCCAAACAATTTTAATGCCGCTTTTGAACTTTGTGTTATTTTTATGCACCGGAAAAATCAAACAACAACAACAACGATCAACTATACACACTAACTAGCCAACGTAATGGAAACGGCGAAATTACTTTGGCAACAACAAAAAACACACACACACGCGTTCACAGTGCAGCTGCCGTTGCATTCCTTATGTGTCGATTTATGTGAACACCGAATTGTATTGCATGGATGCAGTTTTTGTGTTTGCTGACGGCGCGCTGCAACCGCTCCACTGCTCGCTCTTTCGGTCACAATCGCAGTCGCTCGACGAATGTGCGACAACATTTCTCGCCTGTGCGTCGCACCAGCAGCTACACTAAAAACCAACACACCAACGGGCGGCATGAATACTTGCAACAACAACAACACTAACATTAGCAAGTCGCTTGCGCTCTTATTGTTAGTATTTTGGATTGTTTATAGCGCTGCTGTTGTGGTCGTTATTGTTGTAGTCCAAGTTGCTTGGGCTGACTATTGGAATATGAGAGCGCATAGCATAAAAGATACGCTAAGGCCAGGTTACAGCGCTCATCGTTGCTGACGGCCGAATAATTCGGCTGGTGTTGGTGGTATTCTCTGGAAAAGTTAAAGTAAGTTTTAAATGTGTTTAATTGTTTGGATTTCGTCTTCCTTCGCCTGCTTCTGTATGTGTTCCTATACGGAAATATTCCAAAGTTATCATTTGAATTGTGTGCAGCAAATAAAAATAAAACGAAAACAATTAGCGAGCATTACAAATTCTTTCCTTTGTTAACCAATTCGAGTTTGGAGATTCAATCGAGTGCCGTATATAAAAATCCCGTAGCCACAGCCTAATGACTCTCAATACTAGTAATAAGGCGCACAGTTTGAACAGCTTTGTGAATGTGATTTAATTTAACGATAGTTGAGAGTTGCCGTATTGAAATAATGTAAGCCGATCTCGCACAATTTGAACTTGATTGCAGAATTCCAGCACCAAATGCAGACTAAAGGGAATTAATAATTAATTTTTTACACATATGCTCAATTTACCGTACTAAATTAATATCTCTTTTGTGATAAGAACTTCTTACATGTTGAAAATAGTAAAATTTTTTATTGAGCTTATGGAAAAGCATCTCTGAAAATTGCACTCATTACTAGTTTGACATAAGCTATTTCATTTAAATCAACTGCGTTCACACCAGCTGTTCATCATTTACTTTGACAGTTTGATGACAGCACTCTTATTTATTTATTTTGTGGCGAAAGCTCAACTGAATAGTAAAATTACAACTGCAAGACTTTCAAGTGAATACAAACAGTAGCCATTTGTTTTCTTTTAGCATGTCCGATCGGGATAAATTTTTAAGTCTTTTGACGTTGAAGCAGCAGCAGAATGCAATTAATATCATTAATTGTCTTTTCGCGAACAATGAGTTCCTGGATCTGCTACAAAGGCGACGTTCTGAGCTCATGCGAAAGTTGATATTTTTACGCAAAAAACAACTGACATTATTCAGACTATCTCAGAATCTACAATCCCGTATCCGGTTGTGTTGGACAAAGGTTTGTTGGACATTTTCAGACACTTTCATGAGTTTTGTATTAACTTCGGCAATTGTTGTAACTAGACACGAGCCCAGACATTTTGGGAGGTCGATTGCGCTGTGAATGGCGATGATTTCTTTAAAAATAATTTCAGAATGAGTCGCAGCTCATTTGATGCCTTGTGCCAGCTTCTGCAGCCCTTGGAGAAACAGGACACCAATCTGCGAAAAGCTATACCCCTGCAAAAGCGCGTCGCCATAGCACTGTATGCACTGGGATCGCCCGAAAAGTATCGCTTCATTGGGAATAAGTTTGGAGTTGGCAAGTCAACTGTATGCCAAATTTTATTAGAATTCTGTACTGGTGCTTGGAAATGTTTGCAACCAATGTATATGGCAAATTTTCCGCTGACCAGAGACAAAATCGAGCACTTTGTTCAAGGTTTCCAAGCGCTCGGTTGTCCTCAGTGCATGGGAGCAGTTGGTATGGACTGATGTACAAACTTGCAACACAAGGAATAAAGCTTTTATTTTCTTTTACAGGTAGCTGCCACATGGAGATTCACCCAGCTCCTCAGGATGCTATCGACTACTTCAACTACAAAGGATGGTATTCCACAGTTTTGTTGGCATTAGTGGATGCCGGGTAAGACTGTCTTTGTCAAGTGGAGCGTATTATGCATTAACCCTGTTTACAGACATCGATTCATTCACATAGACGTTGGAAGTCCAGGAAGCCGCAACGATGCGCAAATTTTCGACGCATCTGCTATGAAACAACAATTGGATCAATGCACTTTATTGAGCACAATGACCGAAACTATTTCCGAAGTAAATGTGCCAATATTTATTGTGGGTGACTCGACTTTTCTATTGAGCAGGAATTTGATGAAGCCATATGCATTTAACGTTATGCCAAGTGAAAAAGAGAAATTTTTCAATCATACGCTATCAAAGTGCCAAGGAGTTGTTGAAGTTGCTTTTGGGCAACTTAAAGCGCGATTCTTTAGAATTGGAAAAGAGATTGACAACATTAAAAACGCCAGTACACTAATAAAAGCATGTTGCGTGCTCCACAACTTTTTAAATGAAAAAAATGACACGTTTAATGAGACGTGGATGCAAGCATTGCAAGATTTGGAAAAATATCGGCAACAGCCAAAGCAGGAATTACTGGAAAGTAACAATGAAAACAGCGCTGAATCAATTCGCAATGCACTGGCAGACCATTTCAGTGAGTATGGTAACTATTTAATGGTTAGAAGAATAATAAGCTACAACTTTGCGCAATTTAATACAATGAAGTTAATTCACACTACACAAGTATTGAAAACTTAGACTTAAAAACTGTATACACTTTTATTAAATATTAGCCTTTGGTCATTCACTTTGTCATTTCCTTAAAAACTCAATTAAACATTGATTGACTTTCTTACTATTCTTTATAAAATCTTCGAGCAAATCTGTTTTCCTTCTTTCGGTTTCTAAGATTTGTTGACTAATTTCCCGCAGGTCAGAATTGGTGTTTATAAGCTCATTACAGCATTTCGTCATTTCGCTTTCAATTTGATCGAATTTCTTTAAAAGTTCCTTTTGAAAATTGAATTTCTTTGCAGGTTCATTTGAAGAGGCTTGTGCTGCTGGTAATGGCGATGGCGACGCAGCTGATGGCGATGCAGCAGACTCGGCAAAAATAACTGGTCCGTCCGCATATATGGAATCCGATATTGAGAGCTTGTTTTCTATGATTTCAAACTGAATTAATAAAATAACATATTTGAATACAAAGTGTTTGCTTACCGCTTATGCTGTCCTCTGACAATGCGTCGGAGTGGAAAGTGTTACTTGGATCCTGCAAAGCCTCTATGTCTGCATAGAAAGCCCACTCCGAATCGGCGCCCCCTTCAATAATTGCTTTTTCCTTCCTGTAATATAAAATAATGTATTTTGTTACGAATCTTTATTGTTACAATTACCTGTATCGCGATGTCATGTTGTGCATTTTTACTTTTATTTCGTGGGCCGTGCACAACACTCCCTTTTGCTGCAATGTCTTCGCCATGTCTTTGAGTATGTGCGCGTTTTGCCGGACGCTTCTTAATTCATTGATTTTGGACTTCCAGGTTTTAACTAAAAGGCTCTCGGCCCCATTGCTCCACAAATGCCTTTTTTTGTATCCTCTTTTTTCCATTTCACGGGCACAGCTTCAAAAATTCGTTTATGAAAATGACACTTAGTGATGTAATTTCTGCGATTACTAATCGAAAACATTGGCGCTGACACTGATTGGATATAAATAATAATAATGGCAATGATTAATGGTATGATTAATGATTTAATTTGGAGGTATTTTGATTGAATGATTGTACAAGATGAATTTGTTTTGTTATTATTTATGCGAAAATCATGAATGAGCCCTAAATTATGATTGTCAGTTACATGAGGAATTATAGACCAAATCACACAAATATGCAGAGGCTTTCAAAATGTAGTAAGATTCACATTGCATGGGAAATTGGCAGCACTCGCTGTGGGAAACCGCTCTCTTCTTCTTCGAGGTGCAAGCCTTTGTTGTTGTTGTGTGCGTTTGGCCAAGTTTATGGGATTTCACTGTTTAAACTCATAACCGGTTTCGTTTGTAAATATTTCAATATTAAACAAAATTTTAATGATTCTAGACAAAAGAATTTATACAATGATTATATTTGATAGCAGTGAGCAAAACAGCGAGACACGAATTGCAATTTGAACTACAGAATTGCGTTTAAAATGCTTGAAGTTGTTGTTTTGTATAAATTTGTTTGGGTGTGTAGAAACAGGTAGAATGCACAGGTAGACTACTCAATGATCGCTTTGAGCAAGAGATCAGCAACTAATGAATGCACTTGAAGGCGACTTTTAACTTCCGAACGGAGTAAAATTGGTAAAAGAGAGAGAAATGATTAGATGGAGAGAGAGCTGACGGTGATAATAGGGTTGCCAGGAAAGTGTAAAATGAAGTCTTGTGAAGTGCAGTGATTCTGAAAAAATCAACTTTTTAACAAATCATTGAATCATTAAATGAAAACATTGAAAACACAATTTGAACACAATATTTCAGTATTATTTGTTGTCCCTATTATTGAGGTTGTGAGTTGAAATTAAATGTTGCCACTTCACCACACAATTATGACGTTAGTTAGGTTAGGTTATAGTAGATGCCTCTGTGCAACACAGAGCCACACTCGGAGGCGCATGACGTTGTTTAAATAAGTAAAATATAAGTAATTTTCCCAAAAAAAATTAAAAAAAAAATTCTTCAATTTATGTTATATTTTTTCTCAAATCAAATGACAAATTTTCAAACACTCTTTCAGTTTTTCATAAAAACTAAATTGAATACAAAATTAACAAAAAATTTAATTCATGACGCAAGTTGGCCACTTGTCGAATAACAACTTCACTCTCTCGCTCTCTTACTCCATCTCTCTTCTTCGTCGCACTGAAACTGGCTAACATTTTCATACAGTCGTCTACTCGGTTTGGCTCAAAGCGCGCGTACACGCAGCGCTCGCTGTTGATGGCCCAAAGCAATTGTGATCAGCTCAGCTCAACTTTAGAAAGCAATTCCAAGATGTGAAATCAGTAAACACAAAAACAGTGCAATTTTAATCGAATTTAGTTACTACTAACGGAATTTAACATAAAATCCGCCAACGATCATAGTTCGACTGACTTAAACGGCGCAAACTGTCCGTTTCACCACTTACAAAAAACGAGTTTTCATAACCAACTTCCGACGGTCGTGCTGTGAGTTGTGCGTGTTTTGGTCGCATTTGCTTTGTTACGCCACGCTCAACACATAAGCCAGTGTTGTGTGTTGTTGTTGTTGTTGGCATATTTAATGAAGCCACATTTAAGCCACAAAGCGAATACACGAACCGCAAACCAAGGTGAGACGGAAGAGGGAGCGACACGACAAGAAGCGCCAGAAGCAGTGGCAGAAAACGCGTCGATCGGCCTATGAATCATCCGCAGCAGCAACAGTACCAATAGCCGCCAGCAACGTTACGGCAAACGGCAACAACGGTCGCAAAAATTGACGACGTTAATATCGAAAAGAGGAAATTTTGCCTTTGCTATCTGTGCGAACGATCTGGCGCACTTGCGTTTCATTCGATTAGGTGCAAGTAAACAAATCGTAAAAATTGTTCGCACAAAGAATTCAAGAACTGTGAAACACAATACCCCAAAACAATAACAACAACCGTAATAACAACAATAGCCATAAAGAGAAACATTCAGAACATCGCAAGCTTCAGTCACATTTGACGGTGAAAAAATAAACAAATTGCAAACAAAAATGTCCGATTGGTCAATGCGTGTCGGCGGCGTACTCATGTTGCTGCTGTCCGGCGTGCTGATGGCGGCCGCGGCCAACTGCCACGGCAAGGTCTGCCACCCCGTCGAGGAGTACTGCTCCGTCTTCGTGGAGGGCTGCGACAAGTGCACGAACATCTGCGAGCCGGCGTCGCACAACTATCACGCGGACACCTGCGCCCAACAATGTGCCGGTAGGTCGCTTTCTGCAACAATTAATTTTAGTTATTTTTTAAAAGTTAATTAAATTGCAATTGCACTACAATGCGGCAACAACCTGTTGCAGTCGCATATTTAACCAGTGACATCATTGTATTGTTCGTTGAAGCTTGTAGTTTTTGTAAATATTTAAGCATCCAATATTTGTTATTGAAAATATATACATAGTTGTTGTAACAGCAAAGCCTGTTCCATACTCGCCCCTGTTGTCACGCTCCACACACGTTTCTACAAAACGTTCGATACCTGTGACCGCAATAGCCGCTCGTGAGCTGACGACTGCAGTCAAATTACAGCGCAAATCGTGCCAATTTCGCTACTTACAAACGCTTTACATGTCTAAACGATCGTTTTAAAGAACAGTTTGGTGCGAAGAGGGTTGCGGGTTCAGAGTCAGTATTTAACCCTCTCGACCACAAAGTTGCCTGAGAGCAACTTCACCGATTTGTCATCTTGTAGCAAAAGCTACGATTGATTTATGGGTTTAATTTAAATATTCACCATAAAATTCATATTTTTAGAAGTGAATTACAAAAATTTTACTTTTATTTCCAAAATAATTTCAAATAATTTGCAGCGATATCGGGGAAAGTTTGTGTTCTAATTGAAGTCTACGAATGGGGCGCGTTTGATCAAAACCCTGTTTTTTTAATAATGGTTAAATAAAATCAAAAAGTGATAATTTTGTATTTTTCCATAAATATTACATAATTTTTCTGTAATTAAAAAATATTGATACAAAATTTATTTTACCCATTTTAAGCTAAAATTGTTTAAAAGTAAACTAGCTCTAGAACTCTAACAAAGAGCCATGGCGACTTCAAATGTCGTGTGCACATTTCTTAGGCAAGTGTTTCATGATTTAAATATCAAAAAGTAATATCGAGACACAGGGTAAAATTCGGGGTTGAAAGGGTTAATATATAAGTATAAGTAGTACTCGTATCATTTGAGTCATTGACTAAAATCTGGTAGCCTCTTCCGCTGGCAGCTGGTTTTGTGCGCGTAGTTGACTAACAAGTGAGCCACGTTAGATAAGCTATCAGACTTTCATTCATGAAATCGTTTATTGCCCATTAGGTGCCTTACTCATGCAGCCTGTTGCCGCAAAGATTCGCAGAGATTAGTTTTCTAGGTAAAATGCTGACTTTAATGATAAATACAAAAATAATGCGCTGTTAACTTTTTGCATTTTCACTAATTAACTCGCTACTGCTTTATGATTATTTTAGCACTCAATGTTAAAGAAAGTTGATGCAATTTACTGCAACTCTACGAGTTAAGATGAAATCACATTGGTTGATGATTGATCTTTCTAAAGGTTAGAGATGGTAGATGTTTTAAAAGTATAAAATGTTCTAGGCTATAAGAACACTTAACCCTTTAACTGTTTATGTCGAGTATACTCGACAGAGCGAAACAAAAAATTTTCGCATACTCGTCGTGAAGAAAAAAAAATCGCATTCGTATTAATATTCAACGAATGAACTGTAATTTGTTTTCTCTGAGAAAGGGCAAATAAAGATCTTATAAAAGATGTACATTTTAGAATATTCGTTAGTCTGGCAACCCTATTTATTTTAATACACAATAGCTTGTCTTAAGCTAAAATAACAAATTCTGGGGAAGTACGATTACAAAACGGGTTTTTGCAAATAAAAACGTAAAAAGTTTGACATTTACGAAATGGGATGCTATACGCTTGAACAAAATTGGGAAATGTTGAGAACTTACTTCCAAAAAAAATTCCGGGAAATTCTACCCGGAACAATCGAAAAAGTATTTAAAAATTGGATTGACCGAATGGCGTACTGTAAGCCCCTCGTGGCAGTCATATGAACGACATCGTTGTTCATTCTTAAATAACAAAGTCCAAGCTTTGTAATAAAACAGGAATTGTCAAAAAATATTCGTTCGTTTTTTTTTTTATAATGGATTCAAATTGAAAATCTTAATAACGAATAAATATATATATTTTCTAAAAAACCAACACGCAACGTTTGATTTTTAGTCATAATTGCATACATTTACGGGCAGAAACATTTTACTCTGTTTATGTCGAGTATACTCGTCTTCGCTGGAAAATAATTAAGCAGGCAGAAAAAGTTTTTCGAAACAAAATTAAATAGTTAAACAAAAATTCTTTAATTGAGCCCGACTTAAAGAAAAGTCAATAAAATGTTTAGAGCTAAATAAGTTGAAGCGCCTAAAAGCGCCCTAATTGATTGGCTCATTAACAGCATAGTTAGCCTTGTGACCTTCAGTCCAAAATAGCTGGGACAAAAATTTAGCTGAGACATGAAAGTTTTTTAATCCGAGCAATCCCGGCAACCAATGGCTCCAGACACAATATCATAAACGAAGACAAGAGCCGATATTCTCCTAGATTAAAAAGATATAGTACTAAAAAGGTTCGTAAGCCATTTTGTTTTTTAGGGTATTTTCAATGGTTAGAAGTTCTTTTAGCCCTCTAACTGAAAAGCTTCATAATTTTTATCTAGAATAGTTTTTAACTTTTAAATCTTCCAGAAAACTTTACTACCATTACTATCGATACTGAAAGCACCGCTGAATATTACAAAATAAGCAAATAATATCGTACTTTGGGTAAATACTTTGGTAATTTGAAATTTCGCGATAAGTACCCCGAGGCACTTTTACTAGAACAACACTTTTTAAGAACAATTAATTCAAGAACAGCAGTTATTTTGTTTACATTAAATATATTCAGGGACAGAATTTAAAAGGTGGCAACCGCTCTGGATTTAGTTTTGAGGCCGCAATGAAATAACTCTTACAATTTTAATCTGAAAACTTTGAACTACCAAACGCTTTAAAACTAATATGATCGACAATCTGTGTTTTGTTAACCCTGATTTAAAAAAAAAGGATTAGTGGTACGATCCACTCACAAGAATTTGGACGACAATTGGATTGAATTGAAATGTCTAAAAACGCATTTCAAAAGTTTTTAATTCAAACTAAAATAAAATCAAAGGTCATTTTATTCATGTCTCACTCGACAATCTGTTTGTTGTCAACTTAAGTGTGTTAAAAACTTGGTTGTCTTTAATTCCACTTTCTTAGGATTCGGGAGACAATCTTCTGATTGAATTTAAATGAGAATTTCAGTTTAAAATAAAATTTAAAATTAAACTAATGGTAATTTTACACATGTTTGTTCGGTTTTATGATCAGTCGATTCTAAAGAATCGACGCATAACTCGTTAACTGTCAATCAACAATAACTTTTGAAGAAATTCAGAGTTCGGTATCGCATATGAGGCCCAAACTTGCTTTTAATCGTATTGGAACTGTTACTAAAAACTTATGAGAAACTCAATGCAAACAGAGTTGCCATGTAAATGTATTTTAACAAGCATGCTTCACTTCTTACAGTAGTTAATGTAAAAACTATATTTGATTTGGTTGAATTTTTTTACCACATTAACCCATATGTGCCATTCAAAATGCTTGTAATATGGCCATTAGACGATCAATCATTGCATGACCAGCATGTGTACGTAAGGCTTGACGCCTAGCCCTTTCATACAATCAGTTACGCCAATCGCACATAGAGTGAGCGATTACACTACTCGACACGAAAAATGCTCCTAAAAAGAAAAGTATTTTTTACACTAATCTTCGGCTGCTGAACACGAAACTGAAAATCAAAAAATTTTCTTAAGAAGCGTTTTCGAAAAATCTTCGAAAAACACGTCGTTCGGAAGGTAATTAACTAACCTTTCCAACGATATGTAGATTGTCAGATGAGATTTGGGGAAGTTACTGACGATGAAAGTTGTAAAAAAGTGAATTTTTCGACTAATTTCAAAAATCATAAATTTTCGTATACTTTTTTTATAGATAAAATAAATGATCTCCTCTGGTTTTAAAATCTAAGATGAAAGATATATTATTTGAGCAAATATTAAGCCTAACATCAATAGTATTGAAAGAAAAATAACAAAGTTACGATGCACGGAGTGGATACACCAACTTTTCATTTAATACACCGTGCGAAAATTTTTTTTTATTTTTCCGAGACCCATCCAGATGTTGATATTGACGTGAAACTAGAGGTAATTTATAGTATCTTGGCATAGTCAGTTTTTCATTTTCTGACCCAAAAACATTCTTAAAGGGCTTTAAAATTTTAAGGATATACAAAAATCAAAACAATTTTTTAAATATTTTGGGTTGTGCGATGATAAATATATGGGTATCAAATGAAAGAGAAAAATTGTCTCCTTTTAACTAAATTTTCTATTTTGAACTTTCCGGACCAAAATATGTCAGGAATGCAAAACATAAATGTTTTGGATCTCAGTCTGTAGATTCATACATCTAAATTTTTTTCAATTTCAAAGTTCTGTTAAAAAGAAAGTGTGTTAAAAAGAAAAGAAATAAAACCAGAATTCGGATGAATAATAAATTACTTAAAGTAATTGTAAATAATTTGTATTATAGTATTATAGTGAATTAGAAGCGTGAGTGAATATTTAAATATAATTGGAGTAGCTAAAAAAAGAGATAATTTTTCACACGAGCTTTTACTCATTGAGTTGAAATGTTCCACAAACTCGGTATACGTGTGAATAAAATAAAAAAATAAAATTTAAAAAAATATAATTAAAAAGAAATCAAATTAAAAACAATAAATGAATACAAATGCCTGGTCTAAAATCTAATGAAAAATCTTGTCAATCAATCAATCAAGTCTGTGTCACAAATACACAAACATTTTCACTAACACATGTTTATGATTGACGAAAAATGATTGACCGTGGACCGTCTTTTGCGTGTGGCACTGTAACTGACTGCCTGATGACAGTATTGAAGCACAGTTTCGTAGGTTACACATTTTATGCTGAGACAGCAACCGTAGCAAATGTATCCTTTTCATAGACTGCATCCTCCCACTAACGATTTAGTGTTATAGAAACACTCAAATGTTACTACAAGCTATACTATCTATATTAAAAATTCCATGCCGATCGCATATTTGTCAAAGTTATCTTCGATACTAACATCTAAAGATGAAAGAGGAAACTTTAAAATACTTGTCTGAGCTTAGTTCCTTGCTAGGATGTAGGGACCGAAAATAACTGTTATTTTACAATTTTCATATCAAAAAGGCATAACAAAGAAATTGCCGGTGGACTTTTTCAAATATACCATTATGATCGCAATGGCCTCAGCTTCATGAATATTAAACGCCTTTTAAATTTTTGACTTTTAACTGTTAACTGTCATTTTGTGCCTTTTATCATTTCAGGCAAAAATAACCTGATCGACTAAAAAACTATTGATACAATTTTTTTCGTCTCGGCAGAGCGCACATTCTGAGCTATAAGACTTATGCGATGAAAAAATGATATTAATAGTTTTTTAGTCGGTCAAATGGCCGTTGAAAAAATTCAAATTGACTGATATATTTGACCGAAAAAATAAAAGTCACAAAATAACTGTTATTTTTACCGATAGAATAAAAGTCAAAAGTAACAGTTATTTTTGCCTGAAATGATGATGCACAAAATAGCTTTTATTTTTGTCGGGAAAAATAAAAGTGCAGTTAAAATCTGACTTTTTTGATTAGAACCATCTAATTTCTTATTTTTATATTAAAGCATTTGACATTGTTTTGTATAACTAATATATCTTATACAAAGTCCTTGTAAATGATTTTCTTTTTAGAGTTTTTGACTTACATAATAATTTGTACAATTTTGAATTTTAATGATTTTCTATTTTCAGATTACAAGAAACTCGATCCGCTCAAGGCCGAAATACACAGCTTACGCGCACAGCAGAACATCATACTTGTGTTGCTGATTGTGCTGCTGGCACTCGTCGTGGTGCGTTACGGCTACAAGTGCATGCGGTGGGTGCGGCACAAGCGCTGCTTCTCCATGTTGCTCAAGAAATTGCAAATCAGCAAACAACAAGACGCACAGGCACGCAACGGCAAGGACAGCACAACAATACAAAACGTAATGGCTGTGAATGCCGATCTGGAGCGAGGCACCTCACAGATTTATAGCGTCACCGGTTAGAGACATTTCGAACTTTATTTACACTTTATTCTGTTTTCTTGGTTTTGTTGTTAAATTTGTATTGTTTGACTATGCAGGCGCCGAAGGATCGGTGATGACAATGACCACACCAGTGAGCACGCGTTATCCGGCGGAGAACAGCACCACGCCGACCACCGTTGCCGCCGAATACTCCTACGACAATCAAGCGCTGGCAGTAACGCCCGTTTCCGAGAAGCCCAACACCACACGTGCCTTCTGATGATTAATGCGGCTCTGATTGACAAATGATTTGTTAGTTGTGCGCGAATGATGATGTTGGCGGCGCTGATGAGCCCCGCGTGGTGACGAAACCTAGACTTGCGCTTACGTATTATAAAATTAGTAACTTATTTAGCTGTAAGCAATGCGCACAACCCTTGTTGAAGTTTTCAGCGCGTACTTAAATCTCTGTCCATGTTTGTGCAACTGCTCAACACACAGCAACGCATCACATCCACATCCAATGTTAGTGATATTTTATACAATAGTTTCTAGTGATTAAGTGATACATGAACGACATATCGTATATGGTTCCCTATAATAAACAACTTATTCTTGTTTATACAATAAGTAAATTAGAGCCAAAATTGTGTTTGTATTTTGCAAAAGATTGAAAAGTAATTAGAACGTAACATTCCAAATAACTGTTTAACTTATAACAAAGGTTCCGTTTACAGAAATGTTTATTATTTTAACGCAATTCCGTAATTCCTTAATACAACTTCAGTTATTGTGTTATAAGAACAAATATAAAAAATGCGAAAGGAAAAGGTTGGGTTAGGTTTGCTGGGCTATAGACCAGAATTTCATCACCAAATTTGTTGCAATTTGATTTATTTTTACTGGTAATCGAATACCTCTAAGATAAATCATTGAAGAATATGCTGGTTTATTACTGTAAGCAGGAACTGAATAATACAGAACCAGTGCAAATCCATTCATACGCCGAGGTTGATATTTTTTTGAAAGACAATCATCGCCAAGACATCGCTAAAAAGTAAAAGACGTGTCTTTGTGAAAAAAATTATATTGTCATAAATCGTTATGTATTTTCTAGTATAAAATATCCAAACACATGAATGCAAAATGATAGCAAATTATACAATATTGTAAAAATATGGGAAGGATAGTAATAAGTACAGATCGTAAAGTAAATGTTGGCGTTCTGTCCATCAATCATTCTTTGCAGCAATTTATGGACACGTGTAGCGTTGCCAAAACTTAACTAAAAAAACATAGCTCTCTCAACTTCAGTAAAACACTATAACGCATATTTATGAAACTACTACATATGTATGTTTGTATAAGTGTATGTATGTAAATGCTAAAAAGTCCATATTAGATTGTCACTCAAGTGTACATACAAAACATATAACTCACTGCAGTTATTACATATTAGTTAAGGTTCACGGTACATAACCCTAAAAAGAACCCAAGTGTAATGCAATTTTCGGTCTCCACACTACACCACGTTACGCCCCAGCCCCGCCCACTTACACCTACAAGTACAATAATTTAAGATCTCTACACAACTACAACTACAAAGGCACCGCATTAGCCCACTGCCGCCAGCCAGCTAGACCCAATACTGATTTCTCCGCAGCAGCGGATTGCTGGCCGGCGCTGATGGCGGCGTCGCCGTGGGCGCGCTGCTCTGCGGCACCGTCGAGTAGCCGCCGAAATCGTTGGCCATGTCGCACGACGAGCTCCATGTGTCGTTTTCCAGGTGGTAGGGATTGTAGCGCTGCGGCAGCATCATCTGCTGCACGTCGCACTGGTCGTCCGTCTCGTCCTCGTCCGGATCGTAGTCGGGAAAGTCGTGCTTGTACGACTCCACCGGTATGATCTTGCAGTGCGGTATGTTGCTGAAGCCGGGCAGCGGCGTCGAGTTGCCCGTCGCCGGCACCGAGTCCGCCTCCGAGTTGGCGTAGTGATGGTGGTGGTGATGATGGTGTCGCTGCGGGCTCACCGAGGTCAAGTCGGGCGGACAGGGCAGCGGCGGCGGCTGATCCTTCGATATGTCCGCCTTGTCGCGCCGCAAGTAGCGATACTTCAGCACAATCATTGCCGTCAAAATGCACACAATCAGCACGATGAGCACACAGACGAGCAGTATGTAGTTGATGGTAAAGTGGCTGGTGGCCATGGTCACCGCATCGGTGTCCAGCTGCGGCGTGCGGTACTCAATGCCGACCGTTGCCTGCGCCGGCTGCACCGTCTTGATTAGCAGCTGGTACTCGAAGCTGTCGCTGTCCTCCACCGTGTCCTCGACAGCCTCGTTCGGCACAAAGTACACCACACCGCTGCGCAGCTCCTTGTACGAGAACATGTTGGTGGAGCGCTCGTTCTGCGCGTCCGGCGCCAGTCCGGTGCTGCGTATGATTTTGCGTATCTGGCCGGTGGCCGGCAGGCGCGTTATCACGAACTTAGGATTGAACTTGTTCAACTTCAGCGACAGCGAATTGTCCGCCACCAAAACGGACTGCAGCCGCACCTTGCCGCTCTCGTTGCCCATCGAGATGTTGACGATCTTGATGACCGGCTCCACCAGCACAGCAATGTCCACCGTGGCCGCGTAGCTGGTGCCGGGCACATAGGCGCTCACCTGGAAGGTGTCGTTGGAGCGCGTCAGGTCTGTCTGCATGTAGTTGATCTGGCCCGCCTGCAGTTGGTGACGCGTAAACCGCAGCGTCGGCTGATGCTTGTAGACAATGATGCCGTACAGCGGCGAGTTGCTGATGTTGTACGACAGCCGATCCGGCTGCACATTGGTGCGTAGTCCAATGTGCTCCAGCCGCATGGTGGTCGTCGTGGCGCCCTGTTGCACGTTCACCGGCAGCTGCGCGTCCGCTGGAAACAGGCTGATGGGTGCAATCTTAATGGTGAATATTTCATAGGCGGGATTGAACTGGCCGTCGGACACGGTGAAGCAGAATGTGGTGTTCTGCGGCGTGCCAAAGTGCACGTAGACGAGGCGTTCGTTGTTGATGTCAGCCTGGGTGAACTGATTCGAATAGGCCAGCAGGTCCTCGGCATGGCCGTCGCTGGAGATTTTCTTGAGCACGCCCAATGTGGGGCCGCTCATCACGTCGTAGACAATCTCGTCTGGCGTTGTGTCCTTGTCCTCGGTGAGCAGCACATCGCGCGTTATGGTGCGATTCTCGCCCTCAACGACGGTCATTTGCGGCAGATGCGTTATCAAGGTGAATGGCTGATCGTTAATGGGATTGATGGATACGGGTATGGTGAGATTGCAGAGAAAGATGTTTCTGTAAAATACATAAACCGAGGATTTTGAAATGTTTAATTGAAAAGCTCACAGACTCTTCAGTATTGAAATGATGCCAGTAAGCCAGCAATTTTTGAATACTCACCCCTGTGACAGATACTGTGACAAGTATACCGACATCAGTATCGTGTCGTCCAGCGTGTCTGTGTGGTCGTGTATATAATACACCTTCTTGGTGAAGAAATCGCTCGGATGTAGCTTTTGCACGGCCTTAAATTCGTGTCCCAAACCAATGCTGCCATGATTCGGCTTCTGCACTGATTCAATATACAGTTCGGGGCTGGAAATACCCGCGCGCGTTTTCAAGTACTCCGTTATCTTGGAAAAGTCCAACTTGATAGGCACCGAGCCGCCCTCATCCACATGTATCTTAGAGACAGGCAAGAATCTAAGCAGACCCCCTGAAGAGACGGAAATTTCGATATTGAATTTCTGATCCAGCAGTCGGTCACTGCGATCGGCCACCACGTCAAAGTAGAACGAGTCGTTAATGCGAAACTCCATGATGACTGCGGTGTGCTCGTAGAAAATGCGCCCGTTGTCAATGTCGTCTTGGGTGAAGCTGTTCACCTCCTTGCCGTAGCCGTGCTCCATGTACTCGTAGACAATGCGACCCAGACTGGGTGGCACCGTAATGTTGTAGTAGATATCGCGCCCCTCGTCGGAGCACTTGAAGTGCAGGTGATCGCGCAAAATCTGCTTCTTGGTCAACGGAAACACATGCAAATTCTCGTTGTGCTCCTCCAGAATCTCAATCGGCTTGATGGCTATGTTAAGCAGCTGCTCGGTGGTGTTAAAGAGGCCATCGGTCACCATGAAAGACATCTCGTTGCGCTTGGCAGTGGGATCGTTTATGAAGTAGATCTGTTCCATGTTTATCTGCGCCTGCGTGAATGTGTCAATTTTCTGCTTGGCATCGGGCTTCTTAGCCAAGTAGCCACCATAGATGTAGTTCACAATGAAGGTCAAATTCTCGGGGGGTGTGTCATAGTCCTGCGCCACTACATTGTGCAAAGAGAATGGTTCAAGAACAGTTTAAGCAGTAATGTGACTACTCTCAACTTACTCAAATCGGTGTATTTGATGGTATATTTGCCGCCACTCCACACCTGCAGGCCAGTGTTGGTCACCACCATGGGCTGTTCGTCGTTCACCGGCACAATGGCAAACTCCAGCTCGAAGGGAACGCTCTCCTTGTTTCGCGCGGTGGCAATTACGGTCATCACATCGGTGGCATTTTCGTTGCCGTTGTGAAAGTACTGAATGCTGCCCTGGTCCAGCTGCTTCTGCGTGAAGCGTTTCACTTTCGAACTGCCAGCCATGATGTAGCCGGACGTGGGCGCTATGGTGATGATGTACTCCAGAATCTTGCCGCGATAATACTCGGAAAAGGGCTGTATATCTGAGGTACTGAGCTGAACAGTCTTGCCTGAAAAATGATGGGTCTTTTAGTAAAAACGTTGACCTAATATAAAGACCTTGCCAACCTTCCACCACGGAAACGACATGTGTGTGCATGTAGAGCTTCTCCGGTATGATGACAATTTTCAGCATTAAATTACGCAGCCAAGTGATGCCATTGGTCACATCAAACACAAAATAGTCCAAGGACTGATTGACGCCCGCTTGTATGTAGAACATTTTCTCCGTGTTGATGGCCGACTGGTCGAAAACTTTGCAGTTGTACTCGTCGTCGAAGCTCATCGACTGCATTTCCAAGTAGCCGTGCAGTGGCGACGAAGTGACCAGAAAAGTTATATCGCCCGGCGAGATGTTGGGATGCACGACCTGAAATTATTTAAATGTCGCTATAAGTACAGCAACAGTAAAGCTGATCCCATGCAGACCTCCAGTATGTCACGCGATATCAACACGCTGGTGGACTCTTCCACATAGAGGGTCTGATTCTTCGTCACCTGCAAAGGCTCCCAGTAGGCCGGCGGGTAGATGCGCAGTATTATCTCACCTTCTGCCGTAATATTCTTTATGTTTACACGATATCTGCAACACAAAATTTGCATGAATTTCCTCATTGCCCAGTAAATGTTTAACTCGCCCTACCTCACTTTGTCCATGGACGCCGTCTCCGTGTTCAGGTACACCAGCCGATCGCGTTCAATATCCAGGTGTGTGAAATTGCCCAGTGAGGTCAGGTTCGACGTGCTGTACTGCACCGCCGACGAGTCGTTGGCGCTGCGCGGTCTGCCCAAGTACCGCAGTGTGCCATACGACGGCGGCTTTATCACCTCATAGTAAATTTCGTCCAGTTTCATATCCAGATTTGTCTCCAACACGAAATCCTTGTTGCGCAGAATAACAAATTTGTTCTCCTGCACAATGGACGCATTTGTGGGCAGCATGGACACGAACGGCTCGGAGGCGTGTATCTCCAGCAATCCGTTCACCTCATGCTGCCTATCGGTCACTATGAACGAGGCTGTTCCTACATCGGGCCCATTGTGTTGGAATATAATGCGTCGATTAGTGATGTCGTCCTGACTGAAGCCATCAACGTGTATGCCCGACTTGAAGAAGGCCCCGTTCGTGCTCGACACGTGAATGTAGTGTATATCCGAATGATTGGTGTTGACATCGGCATCCAGGTACTGCAGCACCTCAGTGTTAAGCGTGCGAAAGCCGCCTCGCACCACGTGGAAGATGCGTTCCACCGTCCTATAGGGCGCATTGTCGTTGATCAACTTGATGCGCACATCGATGTCGGCCACGAATTGCAGATCCGTATCGTCGCCGGACAGTATTAGCAGGTCGAAGGCATCGTCCGTGGACTCGGTGTCGTCGTGACAGTAGCAAATATCGTTGAGAAACAGCTGCTCTAACGAGAACTCACTGACGGGGATTATCTTTATCTCGCGCTCGTCGTAGCGGCACAGGGTTCCGTGCTGAGGCGCGCTGGTCACCGTGAACTGCAGGTTCTCGTACAGATTGAAGCGGATCTCAAAGTGGTTTTTGGTGATCAGAGCACGCTCGCCCTCCTGCACGTGCAGCAACTCGCGTTTCTGATAGGTCAGCTTGTTGGTGTGCGTATCCAGCGGCGTGAACATGATCTTCAGTTTGCCGGCGACGTCGTCACACTCATCCACCGACACCACGAACTCCAGGTAGTCGGTGAAGCTGGAGTAGCAAGTGCGGTGTGTGCGATAGCGTATGCGGTTCTTGTCTATGTCCTGCTGTGTGAACGAATCCATTTCCTGCAACACGGAAACCTTTATTAGAAAATTTGTTAAAACAGAAAACTGAACGAACCACCTTTGCAAACTTGCGCGAGCCCTCCACGTAAATGGCGCCATACTTGGTGGGCTTCACGATTTTGTAGATGATGAGACGCGGAAAGGTGCTAATGGGTACCGTCTCGTACGTCAGCACCTCGTTGGTGAGCACAAATTCGCGCGATCCGTTCACCGCTATGGCTGCCGGCTTGATGGAGTTGATGCGCAGGCGCGTGAAAGTGATGCGAAAGTCGAACGTTTGCGTGGTCACAAAGCCATACGAAGCAATGAACTGTATTCAGTAAACATTGAACCCATTTGAATAACTTGAATGACTGAACGAAGTGATGTACTAAAGCATACCTTGAACTCATCTTGCCACGGAAAGTCGTTGTTGTGCACGTAGCGTATGTGTCCCAATAGCAGCTGGCTCTCGCTGAACCAGTCCACGTTCACCCAGGAGGCGTCGACTTGGCGCAGCCGCTGTATGGCGCCGTATTGCGGCGGCTTGACAATGTCGTAGCGTATGTCGATATTCTCGTCGGCCGTGTTCGTGCCGATCGACAGATTCGACGGCGAAATGTACAGCGACGACTTGTGCGTCATTATCAGACCAGTGTTGTTGACCAGCCGCAGCTCCAATGGATGCACCGAAACGGGCAGGTACACTGTGTCACTTGTCTCAATGCCATCGGAGACGTGCAGCAATATCTGATAGCTAAACGCCTCGGCGGTGGTGGAGTTGTACAGAAAGGTGACCTTGCCCATGTTGACGTCCGCCTGCGAGAACGTCATGCTGGAAATGCCGGACACCAGGAAGCGGCCGAACGCCTCCTGCGCATTGGTGGAAGGCAAGATGGTGTAGATGAGCGCACTGGCCGGGCTGTCGGGGTCGTCTATGTTGAACAGGTCCACATCGA
The DNA here is from genome assembly GCA_963668005.1 of Melieria crassipennis. Lineage (NCBI taxonomy): Eukaryota > Metazoa > Arthropoda > Insecta > Diptera > Ulidiidae > Melieria > Melieria crassipennis. Next base: position 14,901,868 of record OY764961.1, read on the forward strand.
GCGTCTTCTCAATGCCCTCAATGACGCGCAGAATGCGGCTGTTCGGAATCTGCAGCTGCGGTGGATCGTTGACGGGCGTGACATTGGCATGCAGCAGGAAGCGATGCTTGCCCAGCATGTTCTCGGGCACCTTGTGAATGTCGCCGTAGATCTGCATGTCGAGAGTGGCATGATCGTTGAAGTTCTCCATGCCATTGTGCACGTACTTGACCTTGTCGGTGGACAGATCCACCAAGTCGAACTTGTGGCATGGCACGAAACTGTTCTTTTCAGCGGAAAACTGCAACAGCTGACCGTACTTGGGCTGCTGTACCACATGGAAGTTAATGGACGATTCGGAGAGACTGGGGTACTTGCGCATATCGATCAAGACGTCAATGAAGTGCGGTGAGAGAAAGACAGTGCCGCCTTCCAGCAACTGCATGGGTGACACATAGAGCAACTCCAGCTCGGGGCTAGTCTCCGTAAAGATCTGCAAAGAAACTCCTGAAACCGACTGTGCCATACCCACTCAAACACCTTACCTTGAAGGGCCCCTGAAAGTCGGCCTTTATGCAGTACGACTGATCGCAGTAGCAAATGAACTCGTCCACGCCGTGCTGATTGCAGATGCCGCTCTTCAGGCACGGCTTCTGCTCGACGCACGGATACTTCCACACACAGTTCACTGCCAAATGATGCGAAATCTTCATCTGCGGGAAGCCCAGTTCCAGGTTGTTGACTTGAATGCCGCGCATGCAGCCCTTGAAGCTGATCTCGTTCACGCGCAGCCCTTTATTGAGCAGGCGACGCCGCATTTCCTCCTGCACGCCCCCAAAGAAGACGCTCTTCTCCAGATTAATGGTGGCCTTGGTGTCGTTGGCGTGTGTGCCGCTGTACGACACATCGTCGAGTATGAGCTCCGCCATGCCGGCATTGTGACGCAGCACGACGCGATGCCACTTGCCGTCGGCGACACTCTGATTGGGCGACAGCTGTACCAGACTGCCGGCTTTATTGAAAGTCAGCTTCACGAACTCGTCTTCGATTTCGAGCAGCACAAAGTCATAGCCGCCGTTGAAGAAGAGCACGCCAGCCTCCTCCATGGTGCGAAATTGCATGACTAGTCTGCGAGAGTATTCGAGAATTACTTATGTCTAGTGTATTCAGTTTTGTTTTTGTTTGTGTACTTACGACTCGCCCGAACCGTGTGACTCCTTTGACATCAGAGCAAATGAATCTTCGTTGAGAAAGCTGATGCTATCCTTGATGGCACCGTCGAACTCGTTGCTGCACGACCACGAAACACCGATGCTGGTGGCATGCGCAGTGCGCTCTTTGGCGCGTTTGATGATGTTGATGTTGTTGTAGAAGACCTGAAAATTCAATGATTGCATCAGAGTTGGTGCGATAGCCATCGATAAATCATTGTGTAAGCGAGTGGCGCCTTGGGTGGTCACCCAAATTAGGCAGTTGGCCAATAAATAAATCAAAATTGCTTCAGACCAATTATGGATTGATGTTTGATCAAATATGGGACAACTTTACTAAGGATCAACTCTGCTTACATCGGAAATACAGCCCCGAAAGCCGGTCACATCATTTAAATACTCGGCCGGAAAGTCGCCTACACCGCCCAGAAATGTGCCAAAATGCACATTCAATGCGGACATCTCGGCGGGCAGCGTTTTGCGCATTATGTTGCCGTCCACCTGCAGTGTAATGTTGTTCTCGTAGCGCTGCACAGCCACATCGTGCCACTCCAGATCGTTCAGTTTCTGCTTTTTCGGCGAACGCAACTGTTCAGATAGTAAAGACGAAATTTCAGGCTAAATGTTTGTACAGAGATTTACACACACATGGGCAAATGTTATACCTGAACCACATCACGTTCGATTTTGTAGATAAAACTAATGACAGCACCTTCCAGCCGCATGAGGCAATAATCGGTGCGGCCGGCGGCAAGAAACAGAAATGCATTCTCCTGCGAGGTGCGAAATTTGACACGAATATTGGTGGACATTTTGGCCTCCTGCAGTGGCATTGTGATGTAGCCATCGCCGAAAAGCGATACTGGAAAAATAGAAAAGAATAAATTTAAACAAAAGACTGTTATATGTAGATACTTCATGCACTTTTCAAATCACTTTTAAATCGTTTCAACGCGTTGATTTGATAAAGTTTGGTTTTTGTATAATTTGGTTGGGTCTGAGCATTTGATTTAATACATAGAAAGCGCTCATTAGACTCTCATATCATCTCATCACTCTCTCTCTTCTCTTATTTTATTTTATTTTATTTTATTTTTTTTTTGTTTTATTTGATTTGATTTGATTTTATTTGATTTTATTTTTTTAATTTAATTTCATTTCATTTTATTTTTTATTTTATTTTATTTTTTTTATTTTATTTTATTTTATTTTATTTTATTTTATTTTATGTTACTTTGTTTTATTTGGTTTTATTTTGTTTTATTTTATTTCATTTCATTTCATTTCATTTTATTTTATTTCATTTCATTTCATTTCATTTCATTTCATTTCATTTCAGTGCATTTTATTTTATTTTATTTTAGTTTATTTTATTTTATTTTATTTTATTTCATTTCATTTTATTTCATTTTATTTTATTTCATTTCATTTCATTTCATTTTATTTTATTTTATTTTATTTTATTTTATTTTATTTTATTTTATTTTATTTTATTTTATATTATTTTATTTTATTTTATTTTATTTTATTTTATTTTATTTTATTTTATTTTATTTTATTTTTTTTTAATTTGTTTTATTTTATTTTTTTTATTTGTACATGAACATTTGAGAAACATTTTGTTTAATGTTTAATGCATTTGGCGTTCTGTTGCAACCGTCAGTCCCGCACAAGTCACTCTCAAGTATTGTCTGAATATTGATTTCGACCGCAGCCAGTTGCTGCCCGCACTTCAGCACTGCAATATAAACAAATTGCATCTGCAATATGACAGCTGCAATCAAAATTTCACAAATTTCAACCCTAATTAGCAGCAATCAAACAAAACTTACTGACTACACTGAACGCATTGACGGGGCGAGCCGGATTGAAGCTGTCGCTCACTTTGGGTGCTCGTATGCGGGCACTCAAATCTATTGACTTGCATTATAAATGAAAGTTATTTAGTTGTTGAATTTGAGTGACGGCTGCTTAATTTGCAATCTGCTTTAGCAATAAATTACAAATATTATTTGAAAAGGGTTTTCAGTGTTTTCCCGCTCAAATATCAACCCACACTCGTTCGAGTGCGAGGTCAAACCTATTTATCTCATCAAATCAAATCAAACGTTGATTGATTTTAATTGAAAAACTGCTTATAAATGATTGTAGGGATCAGCGTTGGCAAAAATTGTCTGTTCAATATTGGTTGCGGCTTGAACTATCTGACCAAGCGCGACTTTCAAACCAATTGCCGAGTCACTGTGGTCACATTTGCCTGCTGATCTGCACAAATTTGTTCGCAGTGTGTGAAACAAAACTTCTTACGCACTTGAGAAATGACCTACATTACATCAAACGACTTGAATAAGGGAGCTGAAAAAACAACAACATTGCGGAAAACCAATAAACAAACAAACAATCAATCGCCGAACAAACAGCACAAAGCAGCCAAAGATGAAAGCGTCAATGAAAACTGCATAAAATGTGCTGCATACTGGATGGCACACAAAAAAACTCCCACACTCACAAAACACTCACACACACACACATACAGTCGCATAAATAACATCGCAACATTGAAAGACATTTCCAAACGGCCGCTGCTCGTCTGGCACCCAGTCTGTCAAACATCACAGCCGAGTGCGAGATCATTTCGACCATATGCGGCCGGCAGCAGTGTTCTGTCCATAGCTGCAATATCTCAGCAGCCGTCTGAGATGCAAACGAGATGAACGACTCATTTTCGTAAGCATAACGAGCGTGGATTATGTGCGTATGTGGCAACTGATGGCGAGAACGACACATTTATTTTGAAATGTTTGAAAAATAATGCAATAACAAAATACTTTAATGCACGGAAATAACACACATGGGTTGTCAGGAAATTTTTGACGTTCGAGGGTGGATGCCATTCGAGAGATGGATCACCATTAGGCCCTGCAAAGGGGAAACTATCGATTTTATGTAAATGTGTCTCTGGTGCCAAATTTGAGTGTTTTAAAATGTGTAAAATATTAAAATATACTAAAAATTTCCAATAATTTTTGAAAACACACTAACATAAAATTTCAAATATTACTAAAATAATAACTTTCAAGTCTGGGACTATGGGCTCCAAACACAAATCAATCATAATCAAATTACAAATCATTCTTCAATCTGGTCGTTCAGTCAGGATCAAACCTTTAGATTTGAATAAAAGAGCAAATATTGCAATGGTTTTCATAAAAACTATTTTTAAAAGGCAATTTTCTTTTAGAGGTTATTTCAGATTCTGCAATAAAATTTAAAAAACATTTCAGGTTTTAATTTTCTACTAAAGTAGCTGTAATTTGTGATGCTGTCTATGCAACACCCACAGCAAAATATTTACACTAAAACAACAATAACCACCAACAAATAGCAAAAACAGCCAGAATCAACAACCAACACTCTCCATTTGGTGGCAGCAAAAACACATAACATACATACACACATACATACACATACATATTCGTACACATAAAAGTTGTGATATGTTGCATTGCGAAGAAATATGGCAACAGATGCGAGGCGCAGTGATGTGCAACAGCCTACAAGTTTTTGACATTTTGCATGGAGAAAATTATGTAAACAATTTTTTCAAGTTTTGTAGAAGAAAACATTAATTTTTATATGTGTAAATTTTGCATATTTTCATTCCTTTCATTTTCGTCAGACCTCATTTATTAGGCGATATTCAAGGCATCAGTGTCCTGTGAGGCATTCAATGATAATACTACTCGACACGAAAAATGCTCCTAAAAATAAAAGTATTTTTTAGACTAACCTTCGGCTGCTGAACACGAAACTGAAAATCAAAAATTTTTCGAATCGAAAAATCTTCGAAAAACACTTTTTCCCCTCTTATTTCAGTTATGAAAAATATATTATTTGATCAAATATTAAGCCTAACATCAATAGAATTGAAAGAAAAATGACAAAGTTATGATGCACGGAGTGAAACACCAACTTTACATTTATTCACCGTGCGACAAATTTTTTTTTTTGCCGAAAGCTATCCGAATGTTGATATAGACGTGAAACTAGAGGTCATATATAGTAACCTGGCATAGTCAGTTTTTCATTTTCTAACCCAAAGTCCTTTTTAAAGGACTTTAAAATTTTAAGGATATACACATTTAAAATATTTTTTTAAATACTTCCGATTGGGCAATGATGAAGATATGGGCATCAAATGAAAGAGGAAAATTGTCTCCGTTTAACTAAATTTTCTATTTTTAACTTGTGTTAGTCGGATGGTTGGTTTACGAGATATGTGCTCATAACTGAAATAAGAGGGGAAAAACGTGTTTTTCGAAGATTTTTCGAAAACGCTTCTTAAGAAAATTTTTTGATTTTCAGTTTCGTGTTCAGCAGCCGAAGATTAGTCAAAAAAATACTTTTGGTTTTAGGAGCACTCGATGAACCCATTTTTTGTCGAGTAGTGTAAGTTGTAAATCCTTTTTGTAAAGCAGATGCAACTATTTTTGATATTTCGTATGGCAAGGAAAAGTCTCATGGCCTTAAAGTGATCGGAAATATGGTTTCGTTTTCTTTCCCTCATGACCTGACATGATCTTCGGTAAGCCCACAAAATGCTTTCGGACAGATTAAAGGCTTTCAGACACAGTTTCCTTGCTCTTTCGTTGCTCTCTGTGGCTCTTTTGAGGACACTTATTGTTTTGCGGTTTGCCAAAAGCGAAACTGGGCATCCCCCCTTAAGGTTCTAACAGGGCATCGGGCACCATTGGCCTCTTTGTGGATAGGTTTGGCCTGTCTCATTGGGACTCCTGCCATAGTTGCGAGGCTGAGAAGGAAACTAAGTCGGTGCAGTATCTGTTAACCCTAATTCCCAGAATTTTAAAAGTAAAGTAAACGCAGAAGGGAGACTGTCGGGCTTTATGAGCTAAATTACTGAAAGCATTTGTTTAAAAGTACAAAAACTGTCTAAAATGTTACATTTATAAATGCAATATAATTCTAACATTCCATTAGAGGATTACATAAAATAATGGAATCGAAAATCTTTTGGATTTATCACCATTTGAGATCTTTAGTGAGACTATGAGGCTCACTTCTGGGAATTAGGGTTAAGCAACTTCTCTGCACTCCATCTAGGCAGCAGTTTGATGACCTGGATCTAGTAAGTCTGGCACCTCTGAAGGCTATCTCCAGATTCATCCGAAGCTCCGGCTGGACAATGATTAAGAAGAGCTCACAGATAGGCCTCAGAGACTTCCGAGTGTGCTAGTCAGCGATTTGCTAGCTTCTGTCTAACCTATTCTAATCTTCCTTGCCCACAGGATTTAGTAAATAAACTTTTTTTCCAGAGAGAGACTATTTCTCCTATGGAAAGACCTAGTAGAGGACTGCCTATCATCTCTTGGTGTGACCAACTGGAAAAGGCACGCTTACAGCAGAGACGCCTGGACAGAACTTTTGCGTCTGGCCGTATAGAAGATATTCTTGTATTAATTTCCACGTGATTTTTGTTGATTTTAGATGTTTGATTCTCCCATAGTATGTAAATTACAGCCCCATAATTATTTTCTGAAGTTATTAACTATAATTTCCACAGGCAAGATGAAAAATTCACTCAATTACAGACAATTTCTTTTGAAATTAATAGTCAGACATCTTCTGAAAAGACAGTGAATGGGCCTCGCTTTCAAATACTATTACGAAAAAATATTGCATTTTGCTCTACAAACACAGACTTTCCATTACAATAGATGACGTCGACTTGGGCTCTGTGTAGATAATTCCGCACAGCTGCATTTGCCAAACGCGGCATTCATTAGACACTTCTCCACAGTTGTTGTCAGTATTTTATTTTATAGTTTGATTGTATTTATTTATGCTGCAACACAAATAGACGCCGCGCAGACATCTGCGGCCATTGAGGGCGCCCCATTGCAGCTCGTAGCCATGACTCGAATTTATTCTTTTACCATAAAATATGTTGACGTTTTGTTTTTTGGTTTTTATTCAACTTTTGGCCATCACGATTCGCTTATTGGCTCACCGCAAAGCGTACTCGAACCGAAAGCGATTTGGGGGGCGGCACAACGATGCCTTAATTAATGCTTTTTACTTCTGCACCGCACGAACGCTCAGTGTTAGTTTGAGATTTTTCCTAATTAGTTTGCTAACATGAACAATTCCAAATTCCCCTGACAGAACTTTTATGAATCTTGGGCGCTTTGTTCTTGTTAAATTTCCCATATTGAGCAGCAGCGTGTCAGCCCCAACGCCAAACGTTGCACTGCAAGCAGCGAATAATTAAAAATGTTCACAACAACATGGACCATATTTCTTTGGCATCGAATTGAATTTTACGAGCGGACAGACAACGAACAACGAGCAGTCCGAAAGGTCTACATTTGATAGAATTAATTTTGAAATGAAATGACTAAGACGAACGGGTGACACAGGCAGCACATGCGGCCAACAATAATTGAGAAAACTCAAAACAAACTCAAAGCAACTACAAAAACACAGCAACAAAACTGAATAAAAAAAACACAAAACGCCAAAAGATGAACACAACAACGGCTGCCGAATGAGTTTTGTCTTTGGCGGCGGCAAATTGGCGCACGCGGCCACGCAGCGGCGTGTAAATTATCTGGCGCAAAAATAGTACACAAACATAAAAAGCCGACAACAACAACGAATCGAATGAAAATAGCAACAACTACTTTGTAGCGAGCCAACTTAATGAAGCGAAACACCGAAAATCACATAAACGCCGCACAGTGTTGGGCGAAGCGATCGGGGAGGAGCTGGACTGGCAGGCGTGATTCATGCCGCTTGTGCAGTGACGTCACTGCAGCCGAAAAGCATCACGCTGAAAATACTTACTCGCACATTTAACTAAAAAATCATTACAGGCGACGCGCAACGTTCACTTGCGACATTTTTTTGTTTTTATTTTATACTTTTACAAGCAGCGAGAAAACGCGCTGCAGATGTGGTCGCCTGTTGCATGCTGCACACACACACACACACACACTGCATCGTTGACAATAAGACTGTGTAAGACTGTCTGTGCCCCCCAGTCAAATGTCAGGCGTGAAAAATGCGCCGTGCTGAGTGCGCAACTGATCTTTGCTCTGTTAATTTTTCGCCGTCGACTCTTTAGGCGCTTTTCTGCCAACTTATCTTTTTTTAAGGTGGCTTTCCAACTGCGGTGGATTGAATGTGAAGGAAAGAAAACAATTTTATTTAAATTTAACATTCGTTTAAAATAGCTGAGCACAAGTTCACTTAAATGTTTCAAAGCATTCGTTTTGAAGTGAGTAGAGTTAACACTGTTAAATCTCGTCTATAGTTATTACAGTCGTGTCTCGATATAGTTAACTAATTATTGCAAGGCCTGTTCACAGTATTGAGATTGTTCACTATATCAAGGTTAACATTTTTGTTCAAAAACTCGTTTCATTTGCTCGAAATAAACTTTTTGCTTTTTGCTTGAAATTGCTTTCAAAATGTTGTTCATGATTTAGAGGCTCCATGTCAAAATTTGGGTGTTCACTATACCCAGACACGACTGTAATTGTAACAGAAATCATGATAAGCTGAGAAAACAGCCAGAATGTTTTATCAAAATTTGATAAGATGGAGTTAAATCTCAAATACTGGTCGACATCAGTTTGCACTGCCCAGAACTTTTGTAAAGCGTCTCCATCTCAGCTTTGCTAACTCATTGTACATTATATGAGTATGGAAGTGGATTTATTGGTTTAAGGGGAGAGATCAGTTAAATTTTTTGGAGAGTTGAAATTTTTTTTTTTCGGAATCGGTTAGTTCAATGCCTTGAAAACATCGTCCTAAGAGGGTTTTTCAAAATTCGAACGTGTTCTCTCATAATGCGAGAACAAAGCAAGCCTACCGCTCGGCCCTGTTTCCAAACTTCAACCGCGAATTGTCAAGCTCGCGAAAAAAACCCCTCTGGCATCACGTCTATGTCCAAAAACGAGCCTGTTTTTTCACTTTGTCGGCATTTACGCGATATTTATTTTTTTGCATATTTTGTTAGGGGGATTCATAGCTCTATCTATTCTTAACAGAACGTACTTTGATTTTTTGATTTCAGATAAAAATTGCGGACTCTACGTTGGTGGCCAATAAAAATTAGGGGTAACTTCAACCCTTTGTAAGTCGGCCATTTTGTGGCGGATCGGAGATGCGTAAATTTGTAAATTCATTTAATATACTCTTAAATAAAAAAGTTTGGAAAGATTCGAACAATATTTGTACCAAAGAAAAAAAAAAGAAAAAAATACCAGTTTAACTGATCTCTCCCCTTAACATTGATGATGTCAATTTCTGATAACCGAAACTACAAGACTAGAGCATAGAAGTTTTCGAAATCGTGTACCTATCGTCATAGCTCCATTTTCCTAGTTAAACGTTTTAAGATGCTATCAAATGAATGAAAAGATAAACTAATATTTTGTAGGCGAACGTTATAAGATTTGAAGTGACTATCTAAAAAAACAAAAATTTAATTCCTAGCAGATTTAGCCTCGTTTTAACGAGCGCTGAACAATGCTCACTGCCTTTTGGCTTCTTGCCATTTTGAATGGTTCCATTCATCATAAAATGCTATAAACTTGTTTTTGTGATATTTTACACTCTAACTACTGAAAATTTAATTGATATTGTATTCTATTCGAATAAGAGAATGACTGAAAATCTTTTGTCGAGCCATTTCGTAAGAATTGCTTTTTCTGTTTGGCAATCTTACTCTTAACACTAGAAAGATCGCAAATTTTCCATTCTTAGAAAGACTATATATTATATCCGCTGATATCTTGAAAAGTACACATTGGATTTGGCTAATTGAAATTGTAGAACCTTAATTGTAAAACTAATTGTAGCACCCAATAGAAAACGAAAAGTCATCCAAGTAATAGTTGATAGAAATACTAAAGAAAATACAGATATTTAAAAATGAAAAACTGTCATAATTACCGCAATGGTCATACTAGTGTCAAGAGTTGGATATAATGTCCAAGTGTGTTCAGGAAAAATATTTCAAATATAAATAAATGAAGGCCAGTCTCACATTAAATCCAGTCCGAGTTAAGCTGCGCGCTTGCTGGCCTCGATAGTCCAGCGCGCGCTTTAGATGCCTTGGGTTCGACTCCCAGCTCGGTCTGGTGAAACACTCGTCTACTTTTATTGTTATCCACATGTTGAAAAAACAGCGTTACATACACATTTTAAAGGGAGTGGAATTCGTGATATCACAACGGACATATATAGAGACCTAAGTGTGCCCCAAACAGAGGCAGCCACTACAACCTACTTACCTATGAGGAACTTTTTGATTGACACTTTAATATCTGTTTTGTATTTTTCTACGAAAAGGACATCATTTGTTCTGTTTTGAAGCTCTCTAAAGTAATGAACAAGGCAAGCAAATTGGTTCAACAAAAAGTTTTGGGAGGCAATATATGCAAATGACTGATTAGTGATAGTGTGATTGACATTTCTCTCAAAAGAGTCACCCTTCCAAAACTCGATGCAGTTTTGGTTTCGGTTTTCTTAGACGTCAACTGTGACGCTATGGTCTCAGTGAAATTTTGAAGTTAGAACGGGTGGAGGTCAATTTTGCTATCACTTGGTTTATTCCTAAAAAAAATATTTGGTATGGGTATATTTATCAATGGTTGGAGACAGGACTTGAGAGAAAATTTAAATTTGTATTTAAAAAATTTGTCAAACAACTCACTCCCAACTCAAATCACGCAGTCATTCCCTAAAAACAAAGCACATATCTAACAACTCCTTCTGTGGACAGGAGATGACTAAAGTGTAAACTTGTACCGCAATCGATTAGCACAACAAGCCACTTCCACAAATTGTTACTGCCATTGGCAACCAACTCGAGTACAGCCTCCCAACTGTGGTTCAAAATCGTGCGCAATATTTGTGCCACATTTCTGTGGGACCTTTTATTGCGCCCTTTGGCGAGCGTGTGCCTTGTGATCTTTTGCGCAAATGGACATTTGCCTTGCCGCATTGAATGAACTAGCCGACAATCACATCCATCCCGAGCCGAAACGTTGCACCGAGAGAAAAGTATTTTTAAAATGCATTTAATACACGTAAAGCGCAGCTAATACGCACCTTTCATGGCACCAGTGCCGCACAGTAAATGCGCTGCCGCAACGCACATAAACAACAACCATTGCAGCGACGACAATGACGACGACGACGACGACGGCGACATTTTTCCTTTCATTTTCCCCAGCTTGCGTTTTCCACGTTTGCTTTTTGAACACAGCCGCACAGCACTTAAAATTGAACACACTGCTCCATAAATGGTGGCGCTGACGACGACGACGACGACAACGACAGCGACGCTGCAGCTGCGTTGAGTACACGCGCGACTGCTGCTGACTGTAGGCGAGTACCGAAATTTGTAATTATGCTGTGTGTTAATTTATTTCCAATCATTATCGC
>OY764961.1:14916033-14931692 GCA_963668005.1 Melieria crassipennis
ACTGCCTGTAATAACACCTAAAAAAAATAACGGGAAAACTCGTTTTCTCTTTCGGTGGCTGTCCTCTCAGCTGGAAATGGCAAACCTCTGAGAGTAAAAATTGCTTATGAAAAAGCTCCCAACCTGCCGTTCGGAACCGGCATAAAACTGTAGGTCCCTTCAACCCGCGTACAAATTCACACGCACAACACGGGTGGTTGCGGGAAGCTAGGCCTTAGTCTCGCGTAAGCGGGCTGTCGTGCCAGTCAATTATTATTATTAGTTAGGTTAAGGATAAGTTAGGCCTTTCTTTGGCCTCTACCCACCCGGCTGGGTGCGGGTATAAGTAAAGCGAAGGTTAAACAGAGCTCGTACTAGTCAGATCCGAGAGAAAACTTGACCTCAGGGTACGTAGTCGGCATTTCTGCAGAGCCGAGCACATATCGTTGAATGAGAGAAGTCATTTAGTTAGCATGAACCCGTAAACACAGAGTCCAGTGAGGACCTCAGCTAGCTGCCGTACAGAGGTTCGACTAAGGATAGTACAAATAAGACGAGGCTTCATTTAGTGAACATGAACCCGTAAACACAGAGTCTAGTGATGACCTCAGCGAGTTGCCATACAAAAGTTCATGTCAAAGGAGTAAATATAGGGTTTCCACATGGGCAGGGTTTACAGATGTCACAGTCCATACTACTTTGATTTAATATATTTGTTGCTCAACCTGTCAATATCCATGTTGAGGACGAATATCGGAGATATCACAGCATCAGTGACTTTAGCATCGGACAACGCATATAGCGAAGATTTGTACAAAACTTTAAATAGTGTTTGTATTTCTTCTCAGTCGCGATTTCCATTTTCTAAAGGCTCCTTTGCATTTGCTTTTCATATAAATTTATGTAAATAAAAAAATTAAATTTAATATACGCAAAGTGTGTGTAATGAATTTTTTAATATTCATTATTTTACAACTCCACTTTCGAGTATTACCCAACAACAGAAAAAAACCCTTAAGATGCACTCGTAAAAATATCAATAAAACTCATATCTTCGGCTGCTGGCTGATGGCTGCTGGCTGATGGCTGCTGAATGCTCCCCACACACCCGCCACACGTCTGTGCCGCAGTGTGTGGAATATCATATTTTTAAGTGCGCGTCGCGACGCATTGTCCGCACACCGTTTTGCTGCCTTCGTACTTCGTTACGTTGTCATCTCTTTGGGCTGTCTATAATTTGTGCCGTCAATTTTTTACGCTGGTTGTACATCAAAAACATGCACCAAAGGCGACCGACAACTAATGCAACAACAACAACAAAAGCCAAATTGAAAAATGAAAAAACGACAACATTGAGTATGGGGGAAGTGAAAACCTGGCGGCTACTCCACAAGTAGAGCCGACCGAACAAAATTCGATGCGCTAAAATGCGTGAAAGAACACAAATAATAAATGTGCTAAGCAGCGCGGCTTAGTCACATAAAGACACTTGCACGCATACACGCAAAAATGTGTTTGTGTGTGTGTGTGTGTAGTTGTGAATGCAAATGCGGACGCAAGTTGCAGTTGACACCATCAACGTTGCCGTCAACAGCGACAGCAACAGCAACAGTAATGCAATGCGCCATCGCACAACTGGCTGCCGCACGCGCCCAACATTGCGACACCTTTGCCAAACCGCCAAGCGGAGCACAGAAGCAGGAAGCGCGCAATTTGGAGCTGGGCGGCGTGTGTCGGTGTTTTCGGTGAAACAACGTGTGTGTGTGTCAGTGCGAGTGTGTGTGTGTGTGTGTGTGGATGCTCGCGCTACTCGGTGCTTTAGTGGGGGGCGTTATTTTTAGAAGCCCATCCGTAAATAATTCATTTTCCAGTTGTTGCAGTTGTTGACGTTCGTTCGTTGGTTGGTTGGTTTGTCTGCATGTCTGTCTGTCTGTCTTCGCTGTGCGTTCGCGTTAGCTCCTTTGACGTTTGCCTCTTTGTGTTTATGCGCCAAATGCGCGTCAAAGGCAGCAAAATGCCACAAATGGCAGCGCGCAGCCGGCAGCCGTCAGCCGTCCAAGCAAACGAAACGAGTCGACATGCTGATTTTCCCCTTAGGGCCGTTGTCCTACACGCTCCGCTTAGGTCCCGTTGCCCCCAAACCGAGCGAGCGTCCCTTTGCTGGGCGCGATCGCGTAAAGTGTGCGCACACCCCAACCGTCGCGACGACTCATTTTCTTCGCATTAATAACAGCCGCCTGGCTGACTGGCTTCGCTGGCTTCTGTGCGTCGCAAGGGCGCAAAGTCGCCTATGTTCGTCTTGCGCGGCAGATCTCTCGAAATGACACACAGAGGATTGCATTACAGCAATAACATTGTGTACAACCGAAACATAATCTCTGCACTTCCTCGCAACTGTGTACATTATGTATTGCAAGATATACTATTTCAAATTTTTGAAAATTTTTTAAGAATTTAAAATTGTGAAAAAACTTTGAAAAATCACGTTTATGCGCAATTTGTGTTGCCAACAAAGTTGAGAAGAAAGTTGGAGAAAACTGAATGCACAAATCGTGGCACAATGTGTGCCAACTAAAGTTTTCGAACTAAAAAAAATATTTTGCATACTAAATACGAAACAGGTACAACTCAAAATTTTCCAAAATACACATCACTTCAAAAATTGCATTCTTATCACTATAGCCTTCTGAAAAAACCTGTATCTGCTTTTAAAAGAATTGCTTTGCTTCTGCAGGTTTAACAGTTTTTTGCCTCTCCTGAAAATTTGTGATTTTTTTTATTTTCAAATATTTGATATTTTCTATATTGTACAGAAAAGCTAGAAAATCATTGAAATTGTATTACTTTTTGAAATATATGGTTTTTCAATAAAAATGCAAGTACATCAACAAAATGGCCGCGATCACATCTTTCATTGCAATTTATTCTTTTTGGTTAGTTTTATGGTATTGTTGGACAGTACTCCAAGAAAAAACTGAACAGATGTTGTTTTTAAAGTATTCTGACATTTGGGGGTTATTGGCATTTAAACGTGCTAACTTAGAAAAATGTTATAAAATTTAATTGGTAACTTGGTGGTTAGTTATCAGCACCAAACATTCGATATTGAAAATATGTTTCATGCAAATCTCCAACTCTTAATGCTAACTCATCATCCTAAAAGAAGTAATGTTCTACTAAACGGAGACATGTTCTACATTTGTAATAATCTTTTTAAATATTTGTTCTGCCTCATTTTTTAATTTTTAATTAATTTTTAATATTTTTTAAATTATTAATTAAATTATTATTATAAATTATTATTATTATAAATTAATTAAATAATTAATTTAATTTAATTTTTTAATTAAAATAATAAATTATCTTTATTTTATTTAATTATTTTATTATTATTTTCAATTATTATTATTATAAATTAATTAAATAATTAATTTAATTAATTAATTAATCATTAAATTAATAAATCATCTTTACTCTAAGCTTTTGAATCTAAAGTTTTTAGGAAAAATACTTCAGAGCACACACTGGGTCATGTAAACTTCTACATCTACTTCTATTTTAAGCGACAATACATGTTTCAAAACCTGTCTCTCCCCCGAATTTTTGAAGTATGTTTTAAGCATCAAAAATACCAATAATATTTATAAATTGTTATAACAATGTTCAAAGTACAATCCAGAATAGTTTTGAGTCGAAAAGATGAATAGTTGTGGAATTATAGCCGATCAAAAGTGGACAAGAATAATTTAGTGTTTCCGATGATTGAAAAAATAGCTTAAAAATATTCATTAAGCTTCTTGAATTGACTTTTACCATATAATGAACTTTTAAATAAATTAATATTTAAAAATAAGTTTTCTTCCCTTTCCGCATCAAATCAGTTCGAATTCACTTCATTACGAGGTCGAATTGGTTTGCTTCGGAGCGAGACTATAGGCTTTTGCGTACAAATTTTGAACCGAATTCGGAACAATATTTTTTACCAGCAATTTTTCTATTAGGGGGCGTTTGAACTCCCAATCCGCCCCCGCGTGCGCACTCGGTTTCTGCATGGGGGAATTCAAAATTGATCTTTTTGGCCTACGAGTAGAAGAGCGGATTGCACTGCATACATCCTTCCGTACCGAACTTAACCTAAGCTAATCTAACCTAAAAAAGTTGCATTTTTTTAAGACTTTAGAGTATCTTTCATTTAATAATTTTCAATTTTATTTAAAAAAAATTATATTTCACAGTAATTGAAAAACTTTTGAAGTGGTGGATAGTAAAAATCAAGAAACAAATTCGCTGCTTCTATTTGCTTCTCTATGCACAACTGTAGTTCATTCTTTTATAAGTATTTATGGTGCAATTTTTTTAATTTTATTTTCATAATATTCTTAACATTCATCAGATATAACAACAACATAGCTATCGCAGCCATCGGAGTTGTAATGTTTTTTAATGTTTAAATGACATTTCAAGCACATTTGGAATGATTTGATTTTTTGTTATTATTTCCTGACATTTCGCCCTCAACTTTAAATGTTTTATGGTTCAATTAAAAGCGCAATTGTGAATCATGAACTGCACCGTAAATTAATTTCGAATCCACAAAGTTCATTGCATGTGATCATCAATTTGCAGCATAACATTTGTTACTTGATTTGTTTTTTTTTTTAATTAAATTTGATCATTTACAAACACACACACACAGCAGATCGCTGACTCTGCGGCAATTTATGCAAATCAATGAGGCGCCACTGCAACACTTTACAGATTCACAAACGGCAGAAGATGTGACCGGGTTTTTTTAATGAGAAAACACAGTGAAATAAATTTATAAACGATTTTTGTTAGAACAAAGTTTTCATGTAAAAAACTTAAGCTGTATGAAATTTCATATCGTTATAATTTATAATTTTATTATTTTTTTATTTATTATTATTTTTTCTTAGATTTTTGTATTATCCTCTACATAATAATTTTTTTCCACATTTCTTGATTCCTTTTTATAATTTTTATTTGCACTTCGAATTGCCATTGAATTACCAATTGGAATCTTTTTGCACTCAAAACTTTCAACTCTCACAAATTGCATCGATCAGTCACAAATGCAGTCACAAACTTCATTCACTTGCGCACAACTTTGTTTATACGCTTTTCTTCTTCTTCTTTCAGTCATGTGCGTGAATTGCCAAAGCCGCCAATCGTCAGCTAAATACACTTTTCTTATTAATTAAAGCGCAACGTTGTATCGGAACTTTCGATTGAACGCTTCCGGGAATTTCCGTTTTGTTGACATGAAAGTGAAAACGTTAACCCAAAATCGATGGGCAGCAGTCAGAATAAAATCCACTACATACTTTTTTTTTGGTGAGGAAAATTGTATAAGTACACTTGGGTGAGAAATGTGTGTATATATGTGTCGACCGCCCGCACTAACCGTACAGCGCAACGTTTTCTCATAGACTGATATACACGGTCGCACGCAGATGGCGCACCCGCCAGTTGCCACACACAAACGCACACCGTACTTGCGGCTCTAGTGCTCGCGTTTTATATGCCACACAGTGGAATGGATATCGAAGATAGCTGGATAATGGATGGAGGCATATCTGAAGTGGTCGAAAGAAGTGTACAACGATTTTAGTTCGATTGAAACAATTATTACATCAAATGAGAAATGAGAAGGTTTGAAATAAAATAAAATAAATAAATAAAATTAATTTTAAAAATTTAATTTAATCATCAACAATATTCTTCTTCTTTGTTTTTCATATTTTAATATAAAAAATTGTCGTATTAATATTTTCTTAAAAATTAATAAGAAGCAACACAACATTTCTTCCTATAATCACAAAATGCTGAGATCACTTTTTTGTAATGCAAAACATTTAATTTGTTCCACTGTGCATTCGCGCGTATATCTTGTATCTATCTTAGCGCGCGGCTGCAGACAATTTTCTGTTTTTCCTTTTCGATTTATTATGGTTTTATTTTTATTTTGTTTCCTTTACCGAATTTCGCCTCACAGTTTGTGGGCTGCTCCACAATATGCGCGATCGGCGTATGCGGCTTTGATATTGTTTTGTGCGGTGTGGTGCGCTGAAGATTGCGAAAAAGAGCAACACTGAGCGTGTTGAGGATAACAATTCGTCTTTGTTGTTCATGTCGGGTGCGTTCGGCGGCGAGTAAATGCCTCAGCCAGCGGCGCACATGTGCGCCCAATGCACTGAAATCGCGGGGCATGAACGGCTGCAGACGGCACAAGACATGGTACACGTGTTGTTGTTATTGTTGGGAGGAGAGTCATTGCCATGAATTCCAAACGATTTGCATGTATTTCGCCATACTCGTAGTTTGTGTGGTTCTGAGGCGGATTGTTGAAAATTGCATTATTGAGAAAAGGGAGCGAATTTTGATGGAAAGGAAAAGAAAACCAAATGTTGATGTATTATTTAATAAATTTTCAATAAGTTACTAATTTGAATTAACGAAATTAATGTTTAAAATAATTGACTAATAATAATGAATAAATAATATTATAATAATTAAATTAATTAATTAATGAACAACTTTTTTTAAATAATGGATTAATAAAAAATATTTAGTTAATACTGATGGCACATGCACGTAAAAGTAAAAAATGGAGCGATTTTTTATGGAAGGAAAGAAAATATTAGGTATTATTTAAAAAATTTCAAATTAGTTACTAATTTCAATTCATAAAAATATTGTTAAAAATAATTGATTAATACAAAAAGCAATCAATAATTATTTAAATAAAAGAATTTATGAAAACCATTTTTAAAATAATTGATTAATAAAAAAGATTTAATTAATATGGATGGCATGTGTATGTAAAAGTGAAAAGTGGAGCGAATTTTGATAGAAGGAAAACAAATTGTTGATGTTTTACTTAATAAATTTTCAATAAGTTACAAATTTGAAATAATGAAAATATTGTTTAAAACAATTTATTAATAAAAGACTTGAATAAATAATCAATTATTTGAATGAATTAATTCAAACTATTTTTAAATAATTGAATAATAAAAAAGGTTAAATTAATAATAATGTAAAAGTGAAAAGTGAATAATTATATTACCAAAAATTGTGGTGAAAATTAAATGTAAACAACTCACTAATTGATTAATTGAAAAAATAATAAGAAGGAATTATTTAGTATTTTGATTGAATAAAAACGAAATGTTGATGTATTATTTAATAAATGTCTAATATGTTACTAATTTGAATCAATGAAAATTTTGTTTAAAATAATTGATTAATAAAACAATGTAAATAATAAGTAATTAAATGAAATAATTGATTAATAAAAAAATATTTAATTAATTGTGATAGCATATGTATGTAAAAGTGAAAAGTGAATAATTATATAACCAAAAATTGTGATGAAAATGAACTCTAAACCACTCACTAATTAATTAATTGAAAAAAATAATAAGAAGCAATTATTTAGTATCTTGATGGAAGGAAAACCAAATATTAATGTAATATTTAATAGATTTTCAATAAATTACTAATTTGAATTAATGAAAATATTGTTAGAAATAATTGATTAATAAAAAAATGTAATTAATTAAATGAATGAATTAATGAAAACATTTTTTCGAACAATTGATTAATAAAAATATCTAGTTAATACTTAGAAGTGATTAATTAATTATATAATAAACAAATGTCATGAAAATGAAATGTAAACAATTCACTAAATTATTAATAGAAAAAATATTTTATTTATTATTAATTATAATTAAAATTATAATTAATGGAGCACTAGCTGCCAAGGCTATCGGCTTCCGGTTAAATATAATTTAATATAAATATTTATTAGATTAGATTAGAAAAAATAATAAGAAGGAATTATTTAGTATTTTGATGGAAGAAAAACAAAATGGTAATGTATTATTTAATACATTTTCAGTATGTTACTAATTTGAATTAATGAAAATATTATTTAAAATAATTAATTAATAACAAAAGATTAATTAATAATTGAATAAATTAATAAATTAATGAAAAATTAAATTTTTCAAATAATTGATTACTAAAAAATATTTAATTAATACTGAGAGTAATATATTATCAAAAAATATGATAAAAACGAAGTATAAACAACTCACTAAATTATTAATAGAAAAAATAAAAAGAAGGAATTATTTCGTTTTTTGATGGACGGAAAACAAAATGTTAATGTATTATTTAATATATTTTCAATAAGTTACTATTTTGAATTAATGAAAATATTGTTTAAAATAATTGATTAATAAAAAATTTAATTATTAATTAATTAAATTAATAAAATTTTTTTTTTAAATAATTGATTAATAAAAAAAGATTTAATTAATACTAAAAAGTGAAAACTGAATTTCCTATATGCTACTAATTTTAATTAATTAAAATATTGTTTAAAATAATTGATTTATAAAAACACGTAATTAATAATTAATTAAATTAATGAATTAATGAAAACATGTTTTCAAATAATTGATTAATAAAAAAGATTTTATTTCTACTGAAAAGTGATTAATTATATTATCAAAAAATATGATGTAAATTGAATGTACTACTGTGTACAAAGAATACCCGGAATTTTTCCATTTAAACTACGCGGTTAAATATTTTCGCCGAATTATTTTTTTTTAGGTTGGTACAACTGTTAGAGGCTCACATGTCAAATTATACGTCAAAATACTCATTAGTGTTTGAGTTACGCTTGGTTTTGTGAGACGCAAAAAGTGAATTCGGCGATTTTTATAATGTCTGAAATTATCCAACAAAGAAGTGCGATCAGATTTTGTTTCCTGAACGGAATAACCGCTGCGGAAACGTTGAGAATGTTGCAGAAGGCCTACGGAGACCATGCTCTATCAAAAACAACAACATTTGATTGGTATAAAATGTTCAAAGAAGGCAGAGTACGCGTTGAAGACGAAGAGCGGCCAGGCGGACCACGCACATCAACTGATAAGCAACACGTCAAGCAAGTGAAGGAAATGGTGATGGAAAATCGTCGGCTGACATGCAGAGACATTGCTTCTATTGTTGGAATATCAAATGGATCGGCCAACACAATTTTAAAGGACATTTTGTGCCTCAAACGCGTCAAATCTCGATTGGTCCCAAAAAATTTGAATTTCTTCGAAAAAAAGCGTCGTGTTGATGTGTGTGAAACAATGCTTTCTGATTATCAATCGGTTATGAAACGCATTATTACTGGAGATGAGACTTGGATCTATGCTTACGACACGGAAACAGCCGACCAATCGAGCGAATATCGTGCCAAAGGTGAGGCAAGGCCGAAACACCCGCGCCAAAGTCGCTCAAAAATCAAGGTCATGTTGACAGTTTTCTTCGATTATCGTGGTGTTGTGCATTATGAGTTCCTTCCGCCGGGCCAAACTGTCAACAAGGAATATTACTTGAGCGTTATGCGTCGTTTGCGTGAAGCTATTCGCAAAAAGAGGCCGGATTTATGGAGAGACAACTCTTGGTTTTTGCATCACGATAATGCACCATCTCACACGGCATTGGTTCTTCGTGAGCATTTCGCCAAAAATGAAACTCATATCGTTCCACAGCCACCGTATTCGCCTGATTTAGCTCCTTGTGACTTCTGGCTATTCTCCAAACTCAAAAGACCACTTCGAGGACACCGTTTTGAATCGATTGAAGAGATTCAACGTGAATCGGCGCGCGCATTGAAAGCCATACCGGAAGGTGACTATTTGGCATGCTTCGAAGATTGGAAAGTCCGTTGGCATAAGTGCATTGCATCGGGGGGGGACTACTTTGAAGGCGATGAAATTGATTTGGAAGAATAAATAAAGATTTTTTTAATTATAAACAAATTCCGGGTATTCTTTGTACACAGTAGTAAACAACTCACCAATTAACTAATAGAAAAAATAATAAGATACCAAAAATTTGGGATGTGAATCACAATTTTCATTTTTATTGTGTCCAGTGGCTTTCTATTTACATATATTTTCAAGTTTTTTTAATTTAATTTTAAAAAGAAAGTATAAAAAAATACTTTTACAACCCATTAAATCCACTGTGCTTTTCTTTTCCTGAACAAAATTCCAATTACATCCTAACCATGCCATGAACAACGATTTGTTTACCTTAAAAACCACATTCTTATTTGTTAACAGCTCCGCCTCCGATAGCGACACCGACCCCGACACACCCATAAACACCGATATCACTCAGTCTCAAGCGGGTGTATTCAAATTATGCAAACACGTCCAGCGGTCCGCGCGAGCCGCCCATAAATCACATTCACATCAACCTAACCCAGCACCCTTAAAAGGTTTTTTATGACCCTTTACTCGCCAAGCGGCCGAAGGAAACGCGCAAAGCACACAAATCGAAATCAAATACCAACACTCGCTTCCGGCCAACACCGCCTGAACAACTGCAAAACACCTTTTTCACCCCTGCATTAGGGTGCATGCAGCAAAGGGAATCCGAGCTGCGGCTGCAACGACTGCGTTGCACGCATAATTTGCCGCACAACTCGGCAATAAGACAAATAGACGAAAATTTGCTCCACACCGAAAATGTGGAAAACCAATAACTGTGAAGGTACTTGTCGCACGCCTCAGCGACGCTGCGTGGGAGTGCCCGGTGTGTGTGTGTGTGTGTGTGGGTGTGTGTAGTGCGTGAAGTGGCAGCCAAACCGACGAGAACATTTGCTGCACAATTGGGTTAGGCCACACAAAAGTGCACTTCACTAATTGCCCAAAGCGAATAGTGTTGAAGTGAAGACGCGGTCATGCAATGGAGGGGGAAATTCGAAAGGAAACCAAAAGGCTGAAGAGACAAAATTAAGAAATTAACAAATGCGGTGGCAGCGTGCCAATGCACTCAAAGTCAAATATGTATGTAATGTGCTTCATTGGATTATTTGAATAATAGGAAAATGAATTGAAAAGATTTTTGAGCAATTCATAGCAAGTAACAACATCACAGTCGCACAATTATGGTAAATAAGTCATATTTTAAGTACATAAATATTTAGCAGCCCAACTAAACTGCTTCAAACTTCAATCTTGAAATTTCCAATTTCCTGCTCTCTTCCGGTAGACGCTGAACGCACAGCCAAAAATGTCTTTGGTATATTTTTAATTTTTCTGCGCCTCACACTTTGTAGGTGCCGCATGAATATTCGAAAACTCTGTGAAGCAACGCCTGCGACTGACTGCAAGAACATTGGACAAAATATGGAGACTTCAATGAATCGGCACGCTTCAATGAAGCGCGAACATGCTCGCCTCAGTGTGCAACTTGCAACAACGCTCAAGACTAGAGATGGGTGCACGATGCCCTGAACAACGATGTGCTCTACAAAGTTGAATGATGGCAATGTTTTACACA
This sequence comes from Melieria crassipennis, assembly GCA_963668005.1. NCBI lineage: Eukaryota > Metazoa > Arthropoda > Insecta > Diptera > Ulidiidae > Melieria > Melieria crassipennis. The sequence continues at coordinate 14,927,398 of OY764961.1, forward strand.
TCTTCAGTTGAGGACTTTATATATTGTTAGATCTGTAATATAGCAAAACCTAGGAATGTATAACACTGTGTGACAAAAAATTAAAAAAAATGTTCACACCGGAAAAAATCCATATGGGCGTGAAACTGAAGAGACCAAACATAGTAATACTGCATACTCAGTTTTTCATTTCTACATCCTTTGTCCTTTTAAAAGGACTTCAAAATTTTGAAGGGGATAATAAAATAAAAAAAATAAAAAAAAAATAATAATAAATAAAATAAAATTTAAAAAATAAATATAATAAAAATAATACTTAACCTCGTTAGAATATGGCGATATGTATATCAAATGATAGAAGAAAGGCTCAAGAATTTAAATAAAATTGATTTTTTATCTATTTGTAAAAAAAAGAAAATGAAAAAGGTAATTTGAAAATTTTAATCCTTACTATCCTTGAAAATTTATATAGCATTTTTTTGAAAAGTAAGTATGTTAAAACCCAAAATCTCCTTGATCACGTGTCAAAATTTCATTATTCTCGCTTCATTGATTTTGTATCTTTTTATTATTTAAAAAACTGATACTCAAATAAATTAGATTTTTTGTACTTCATTAGAATTGCAGCTTCCGACTTTTTTTTTTAATAACTTTCAAACCAATAAAGTTGGTTGGTCCACGGATGTACACGTCTGTTGGCCCTTCATAAAGCATCAAATTTACTCGAATGCTTTTCGTCTGAAATATTAAAAATATTCCCTTTTTAAAAAGCAATTGATTTGTTTGCCATTTCCTGCTGTGAAGGTAGCACCCAAAGAAAAACATTGTTTTTGATGCCCGAGTCTCGAACTGCGACTCCTGAACACGCAATCCAAACTAACAACAGAGACGGTGTTGCCAGATACCTGAAATGACTTTCTCCTATGTCATAAAAAAAAAACTGTACTTTCCTCCCAAGAATGTAAAAAATCTAAAACAAATTTTTTGCATAATTTTTGTCATTATAAACTAAGGAAATCTTCTCTTCTTCTTCTTCTCATAGAAAAATACAAATATATTTATATACTTATAAAAATATATATATTTTCATTGCAACCTCTTTATTCATTCAGCTTCAGCTTAACATGAACTTAACACAAAAAAAACATATACAAAATGAGATCGGTATGAAATTCGCTTTTGTAAACTTCCTTTAATCCTTGCATAAATTATACACTTTGAAGTATTGTGAATGCAATAAGTGAGAACGAGATAAACATAAACGAAATAGACAAGAGCTTGAATTTTGTAAGCTCAAAAAAATTAAACACAAAATTTTTCCTAGACAATTCTTCCTCCTAAAAATTCTCCAAAACGGCCAAGAATCCCCCAAATCTAGGAGGAAATCTCCTGATATGGCAACACTGCACAAAGATTACTTGATTCCGTACAGAGTCTGTCCTTACTTTGCCTCAGTTTTTCCTATCTTTCCTCTGGCCCTTTTCTGAGGACTGAGTGCTGAGTGAAGGAAGGGTTTTGGCTTTTTTGGCCACACTCACATCATAATCAGCTACGACGACTTTTAACTAATTTAGCAAAAAAACTATTTAAACTGCAATTAAACGATTTTGAAACAACGCTATAATGGTATAAGTTGATTTAGATAATCTATGAAAATCTACTAACAACAAATTTGTTCAGTTACTGTTTTTTAATGAAATCGCAAGCTCAAATATTATATGACCTGAGCCTTAACTTTTTCTTTAGCATTTAGAGTATAAGTCATCACAGGACACTGCACTATTGGATCTATGCTCATCAAATGGCGCCTCTCGTCCAGCGATGTCTGAAGAAGTTGTGAAGATGAAGAAAAGGTGGAAACGATAAAACACTTTCTGTGCTATTGCCCGGCTCTGTAGCAACGCTGACTCCATGTCCTGGGGTCAAGATTTCTGACAGATCAGCTCTCCCTCATTAGGAGATAGAACTGGTTTGCTCCGGAGATTAAAACTGTTCAAAAGAAAAACACCAATCGATTCAAAATGGGCTATTTTGGCCTTTGACTGGGAGTGCAGTTAGTGCCGCACTCAGCCTTTTCTACTTAACTTAACTTAAAAGTTTAATTTAAAGTTTGCAGACCATTAAACTTATTTCTTATTTCGAGAGGTATGGATCCAGTCACCTAGCCTCTGCAATAAAAAAGATCCTATTATAACTCAACTTATATTTCAAGTCAAAATGATGAATCCAGTCTTCAAATTTTCTTCCTGAACACTGGTAATAGAAGTTTATTAGCAACATTTGAAGCCATCAAATAATTTTCTCTTAAAGAAACACTTTTTAACGTGAGTCCCAAATTGCAGCCAACTTACGCGCCCATCTCTATGTCGAAGATCAAAATCCTCAACTGTCTCTGACTTTTGCAGCCAACTGTTCGGCAGCGAAAAGGCGCACGAATGCCGCTCAACTTCGTCGGCGTAAGCGGGCGGTGCGACTTTTTGAAGATCGTCAGCCCATTCAAGAAATGTTTTATCTGCTGTAGCAGTTAATTGAATTGCTGCCTGAATTCATTGTGCTCGATCGAGTGGGGCAGCACTCGCCTGAATCTTGAGTTAAGTGAGCGGAACTTAATGACAGTCAACAATTGAAGCAACTTTAATGTTGAGCATAAAATATTAAAACAAAAAAACAAACGTATTGCTTTATGGTATTGTTATGACATTTTGCAATAATAAATTTTCATGATATTCAAAAATAATTTGGCAAATTATAAATTATTTAAAGTTATTTACAGTTAGTTATTCAGTTATTTTTTTTTAATAATTGCATTATTTATTATTTTGTTTTGCATATTTTTGTTTATTTTCTCAGTTCAAAACAATGCATTAACCTTTCTCAAACTGCAGCATCATCAAAATATTATTTAACCTCATTGAAAGATTAACAGATTGCCTTAAATTTAAACAATTTAAGAAAAGTTATTGAGCGAGAATTTATAATTTTGTTTAACTTTACCGCTTTGAGTGCATTAAATTCAAATTGACACATTGACAGCAGCTGGCGCGCATGTCAATGACTTCAATGATGATTTGTCAGAATTGCTTGTAAATAATTTTGAACGCCACACGCTTGTAACGAATAAAATTATCAGTGCTGTCAATTTATTTTTACCCCACAACTTAGCATAAATTCGCTTTATATTGTATACAAAAAAAATTCACATTTGGCTGAAATACGGGTGAAGTGCGGCAGCGAATTAAAAACCCAAACTCAAAGGACTTTAACTTTCAACTCGATTGCCTCATACACCGATTGAGAGACAAAGTTCTAATTTCGTTCAACGAGTAAAGTTTCTGGTTGCCGTAAGTTAATGAGGGCATGCGCACCCACATACACACACACACACAACAAAGTTTCCTGCACATTCATTGAATTAAATTGCTTTAATTTTCCAACTGTTTTTGTGTGTTCAGAATGCGAGTGTTGCGAACTGCCAATCGCTTCATTTGCTCGCACAAAGTGCGCCAATTGAGCGTGTCGCTGCACAAAAACAACTTCATTGTTGTGTTGCTGTCTTTGTTTGTTTTGTGTTGCCGTATTTGGAAGGTGGCAGCAATTATGTTGAGCAGATGAGTCTACATTTGGCATTTGGTGTTAATAGATGTGTTTTCATTTGATCACACAAATTGTTAATCAACAAATGACATTTGGCTAACAAATTGGCAACAAAATAGTATTAACGAAAATTTGTTTTTAACTAGGAAATGTGTTTTTTAATTTTGAAGTTTTTTAGTAACACGTTTTAGCACTTTAAAATAAGACAATTTTTCGATATTTTGTTAGAATGAAAGTTTTTAGCTACGGAGATCAAAATAAAAATGCAATTGATCGACAGAACTGTCCATCTGCTCTTCAAGTGTCTACGATTTCCCGGAATATTTTGTACGATTTGAGGGAATTGATCGACCAATTTCATTACATGTTCAACAGTTCAACTAAAACCATTAAAAACATATTAAAAAAAATAAATGGCAGGGTTCAGTGACACACGCAGTATTTTTTTGGGTGGGGAAGGGGTTCCATACACAACTTTTGACCCCGATAACAGTTTAAATCGTAATTTTCACCCAAAAATTTTGCTAGACACAGGGCCCAGTGACGCACTTATGGGGTTTTGGGGGTTCAAAACCCGCATTTACAAAAATTGCTGGTGCAAAATATTGTTTCAAATTAAATTGAATCAAATCAAATTGAAATTTCATCAAAAGTTGTACGCGAAACCCCTCTACCCCTAAAGGAAACCTATGTGCGTCACTGCATGCGCCACGAGTAAGTTT